>JBBPSA010000242.1:0-12604 GCA_038093355.1 Boletus calvinii | reverse complement strand
CGAAGCTGGTCGAGCTGGGTGTTGGCAACGCATCCTGAGCACCACTTGACATGCCTGCGGATCAAGGTGCCCAATTGTTAGCACCCGGATCGCTTGGTTGGGTCAACGTATACCTATAAGCGAAGCGACCTTTGACTGTACCAGGCGCGTGGAGTCTTGCCAGACCGAACGGAGCGACTTGCCATCCTTAGCGGCTTTCCTTTCTTGGACATTCTTGCCAGACTCGATCTCTCAATTCTACAGCCATGGCTGCTCCTGGGCGACCAGCAGGTTCATCTGATGCTATGCCACCACCACCAACGCCAGCGGGTAAGGCTGCGATATTGGAGCGTGAGGCCAACGCGCTATCGTCCTGTTTCAAGGCAAGTGCGGGTGCTATTGTGTTCGAATGCTGTTTTCATTCGGAATAGAATGCAGTCATAAAGACTGGTCAGATCTATGCCTTCCACACCGACACACGCCGACTGTAAGTAAAGGAGTCAATCGTTCGGGGGGGACGAAAGCACTGATCTGACACGGTTCGTTCTTAGAGGGATTCACAAGTACGCCCCACACCCGCCACATACGCTGACAGCCTCTCTTGGTCGCGAACTCGAAAAATACGATCAGATCTGTGACGCCATCGAGTTGCAATTGGTGAGCAGCTCTCTTCTACCACCGGGCGTCCTCTCGAGCATCGTTACATCAGTTGCGTGCCATGTCAGTCTTAAAACGAGATTTGACCCGCGAAGAACGTCGTGCACGAGAGGCTGAGCAAGCCGCTATCGCAGCACAGGCTCCCAAAATCCCTGTACCATCTGTCGAGACGAGTGACGCGCTACCCTCGTCGACTCCGGGTCAAGGCTCGCCACTGGGACCTACTCAACATATATCCATGCGTCGCCCATCCGCCATCTCATTGTCTTCTCTCAATCGGAGCGCTCTCCCGCCCAAGCTCGACCTCTCTTCTTCTTCCATGCGTATCTCTGCAGAGGAGGCGGCGTTGTTTCCAAAGGGCCTCGTTCCGTCCCCCGTATCACTCGCCCCGAAATCAGCTCGCCCGTCAGCGACCACCGATATCGACTTGATGGCAGCATTCGCTTCGGCCGCAGCTGCTAATTCGGGCAGTCACCGTGTCGACATTGACCTTACAGACAGTCCACCAGCCATGATGGGTAGCGTCGACCCTGCTTTGGGCAATTCTGCTGATAAACCCATCGAACTCGACCTTGAAAACATTGACATCGAAATGTCGGACATGACGAATCTGTTTGGGGATGCCCCAGAGTCCACCTCTGGAGATGGGCAGACGACGGTGGATAGCCTTTTTTCTCCCGCAACGGCCGATTCGTCAGCGAATGAGCTGCCGCAGGCTCAAAAGGATGGTGCAGCGGATGCTCACATCGATATGGAGATATTGGGCGCTCTACACGCTGAACACCATGGCCAGGAGGATAACCTATTTGGTTCGGTGGCGAGCGGGTCAAGCGGCGGGATGGACCTATCGAACCTCGTCCCGACATGGCATAACATGAGTCTCACAGACATGGAGATGGAGGCACTTTTGAATATGCATTCAACGGGGAGTAACCAGGAGGGTCAGAAGCCTGGAGCATCGGGATATCAACACTCTGGCTAGTACATACTCATCCGCATTCACGAATTCCAGACAGCCCGATAAATCAACTATGGCTACAGACACTAAGGAGTACCCGTAGTAAGGAATTTCTCTAACCTCTTTCGCAGAGGATGACTGTTGCGGACACCGACGGCACATAAAGTTGCTGCAAGGTCCGTTGTAAGATTAAGCCGCTCCTCTGGATTTATATCCTGCCCTTCCAAGAGCTCTCGCACAGCCCGCGCGAGACGACTCTTGGGGAGATGAGACTTGTCTCCAATGGGTGCAGCTCCCGGTCTCCGTTTCTTCCCTTTCATCTTAGGCGCAGCCGACAAAGGCTCGATAAACTCCGTCCTAAACCTCCTCAACGCCAAAGCTGCCAGAGGAATGACGCGATCTGATGTACTCGCAGCTTCCGCACGCTGTTCGGCCAGGGCCAAGGCCTCGGCAGAGCCATTTTCCTCGTACCCCCACTTTTTCAGCTCCTCGACCCTCCTCTCCTTTAACTTCTTGGCGATCTTTTCTCGCGTGTCCCCCTCCTCGATGGACTTGGCGACCGCATCGAAAATGTCGCTCAACGTGAGCCAACCCCGATCCTCGTCGACGGCGCGCTTGACATAGTGTCTATTGACGTAGTTGAGGAGTCGGTTGACGGAATGCGCGCCGACGCTGTAGCGCTTGAAGCACGGGATGATATACTGGACGAGGGTGGTATCGTCCTCGGGTGCACCCAACAACAGCTCTCTGGCGAGGTCCATATAGTACTTGTCGAGATGCTCGTAGAGATCTGTACCGCTTGCCTGCTTGACAGTCTCCCCTGGCTTGTCCGTCCTACAATCCGCTTCGTGTGTGGGCCGCGCATTCGCAGCCTCGGACTGAGCAGTAAAGTAGTTGTATGTAGCGGTGTGGATGCCCATGTGGTATGAAATGTCGATGGCAGGCGCTTTGTCGACTGCGTTGGTCGGGGAACGGACGATGTGGTTCAGCGCGGGTAGAATGTAACCCCAGAGGGAAGAAAGAGAAGCAGAGGGATTGGCGCTTCCTGCGGAGGGATTTGGCATCGGAGGTAGCAACGCCATGGCCCCATCTGACTGCCTCCCCTTTCCTTTGGACATGCTGGCTCTTGGAGAAAAAAGAGGATTTCGAGCGCTAACGAGGGACTTGGCGTTAGGACGCTGCAAAGCGCGCAGGTTTCACGCACAAATGTATTAGTCGTCGACGTTGACACACCTGTTGAGATTATGGTGATGCACAAGGACTAGCTTGCCAAGTCCGAGACCGACCGGTGATGGGAAACTCTGTCATGCTAGGCGAAGGAAGCTCTCACTACCGGCGGTTCAAAAGAAGGACCCTATCATGGCCGCACGTCTATCCTGCTCCCGACTCTCCTGGAAAATCGTCCGGGTCCATTCAATCGCTCTGTATCTTTGTTGACAGGATCTCATATCACAAGGATAGTACGTAAGTCATTATGGAACACATACACAAGCGAAGGGACAGCCTATAAACGTGGGGTGAACTGATAAGAAACCCGCACGTCCCTGTCAGATGTGGCATCAATTGCAGATGCGGCGCAGTTGCCTCAACTTAACTGTGTCAGGGATGGTCCAGGCGAGATCTCCTGGTGTGCAAGATCAGGTCACATAGTATGCCCTCCTACAAAGGAGAGAAAGGCATCCAGCTATTGACGCAGATGCGGCTAGTAATTTACATCATACACCTTGTGGGCTACTGGGACTTTCCGAGTCTAAAACGCCTCCAACGCTGTCCGTTTACTTGGCAAGCTCAGGGTCCTCGAGTGGGGGTGGGCCCTCTTCGTCAGAATCAGAGTCGGCGGGGTTGTCTAACACTGGTGCAGAGCCACCTCCGAAATTACCACCGGCCTGTGCCATCATCTAAGTAGATCGGGTGAATCATCTCACGACGTGCTAGGTACGAAATGTATACCTTGGAAAAGTCCATGCCGTCGTCCATTCCGGGGATACCACCTACTCCGAAATCTTCATCGGGATTAGTGGGGTTTCCGTCTTGCTCGTCTTCATCAACCCATTTGCTGAAGTCTGTCTTGATAAAGGGTGTTTTGACTTTTGTTAGTCGTGGCCAGTACTCGGTCTGCAATTCCTTTTTGCGGAGGACGACGACCAGGGAACGCGACGTGAGGCGGCGGGTGGATTTCTGGATGACCGTGAGAGCGCGCTTGAACGGATAAAGAAGGAAACCAGACCTCTACATCGACTTCCGCGTACAAGTCGAAGTCAAACGCATACGCGGTTTGTTCGGCACTAACGAATGGGATGAGGAACGGGTCAAGCGGGAGAGGTGCGAGGTTACCCGGCAGTACTGGTGGTTGCCTTGAAGGATAGGGTGGTGGGGGTCAGCTCATACTGGAGGGATGATTCGACGATGTTAGGGAGGTTGATGGTCAAGTAGATGATGTTCTGCAAGATCGGCGTGGTGAAAAAGTGTTGTTGTAGAAGGAGAGTAAGACGGACCTTTTCTGGCACGGAGGTGCTGCTGCGCTGTGCCCAGAGGACTTCAGGATGTTTCGACATGACGGCGTGTTGCTGGGGACGACGAAGAACGACAAAGGCGTTTAAAAGGGACCGTTGGAAATGTCGAGAACGATGGAGAACGTCGTCCCGATATGGATATCCCCTATTACATAATGTTATTTGATCAGGTGACTTGTGTACGCTAACATGCCATGTCCAACACAACCGGCTGAGCACTTGCCGCGATGTGGTGCGTATGTTTTTCTGACATGGCTCGGACGGTCACTCATATTCCCTTGACAGGTGCACCCGCTGGTTCTTGCCGTTGCTGCTCTTGCCTCTCCCCACTGCCCCGCCTTACTTTTTGGTGCTTTTCTTGCTCACCCTAGCTCTCCACGCGAGACCATGGTTCGTACCATCTCACTACCTCGAAGCCCTTTGCTCACGAGTTCCCAGCTTTTATTGCATCATACTTCTTGCTGCCTTGTTTCTCAGTTCATGCTATTGGCAGTCGTTCCCCTTGGACGCCCACCTCTCTGTCCCATGGGCCGATAACATCACCACTTTCTCCGAAGCGTTGAACGCGGCCCTGCCCCCTCATCTCAACACACTTTACTCCACTCCCCCCATCGTACGTGTCGCGGATAGGTGCTGGTGCGACTTTGCCTCGGGGCTGTTTGAACCATATGATGTACAAAAGTGGGAGAGGGACAGCATTCAGAGAGCTGTTGCCCACATCGAAAGGCAGTGGAAACCGTCTACCGAGCTGGACAGCGATATCAGTGCAAACGCCACGGTCACGGCGGAACCCACACACTATGAACCCCAACGAACATCCACGACACCCAACGTCTCGAACATCCGAAACGAAACGTTATTATCCATATTTCGTTCCCTTTTCAACTTTCGTTCAAACAAACCCGAACCACCTCCAATGTTCACACCCACTGCTGATACAACTACGCCACCTGAAACTCCGACAGAACCATCCGCTGTCGAACCCTCCATACCAGCTGAGCCATTGCTGGCACCGGGCCAGCTTGACATGCGCCCCTTTGGTTTTGAGCTCATCTTTGATTTTCGATGGTCCAGGAGGTCCTGATTCTGTAGTACATGTTGTATCCCTAAACGGTCGAGAATAATCTGTATCCCGCCGCGCTCCCTCTCCATCATCAGGAGCGAATAAGAGAAGTTACCCACTTCGGCTCTGGTCCTATCCTCACATGAAATAGAAATCCACAGCCAGGTCACCTCGCATTCACTAACAAGTTATTGGTCGTGGGTCTGGCTTTTATGCTCCGCTGATTTCTGCTAACAAATATTAGAAAGCAGCCAATCCTTTCAGGTATATTTCTCGCCCTGAGAGCCGTGCTTGTGCGGGATCCGTGTATCACACCGGTCTCACAGAATAAGTATGTCCTTGCATCATTTTGGGACCGAGTACACCCATGATGGTGACCCATCCTCTCGTAAGTCACGAGGGAGGAGAAAAACGAGGGTTCGTGGCGGATGTCACATGGAGACATGGCCGGGATAGGATATAGCGAAAAGTTGACAGCCAACACCGACGATCGCCCCGAAACTCCAAATAGGTGCACCGCCAAGACATGGGCGCTTGAGCATGCTGGCCGGTATGGTGGGCCGAACTTTAATTTAGGACTGGTGGGCATCTGCATCGATGAAATCCGCCGTTTAAGTCGAGTCTATCCCGTCTACCAAGTGTCCTTGGGAGATATGGCCAACACGTCGGACGTCCCGTGGCCCCCATATCGCGTCTCTGAGGTCGATGTGTTCCATTTTTTGCTTGCACCGCGTCCAAACAGGACCTGGGAGAAGATATACGGTCGCCGAGAAAAGCGAGCTTCACGCTGTATTTATGTCCACTCGAACAACTCGGGCGGCGGCGGCACTGCTTCAAAGCTCAAGCGTTATTCTCGTTTAATGTCTGCACTCGCTGTTTAACATTGCAATTTCGTCATCTTGTTGCCCGGGTAACGATACATATAGGCCCATCTGTGTTTGTACATGCAAAAAGGTTCAATGGCTAAAGGACCCGTAATTTACACCCTGCAGAGCGAAACACAAGTAAGCTTCCGCGTTTGTCGTCGAAAAAAAGTGGTGGGAACGTACGTGTCATCTGGGGGTACCCACGATCATGATCAGTATTCAGGGGTCGGGTGACTTGGAATGGTCTTACCGTGGTATTGAAAGCGTGTCTGCAAAAGGACAAGGTTAACGCTAGTAAGGTTCCGGGCCTGGATTGTAACGTACCTTCTTCGGATTGTCGGGCGCAGTCCGGACGTATCGATCGTTGTCCACAGGCCTTGAAAACCCAGGGTTTCGGCATAAAGAAAGCACTCCAGAGATCAAGACCTACCGTTCCTTGACCTATGGAAGTGTAAGAGAGGGAATGAATGAATTGTCATAAAAGAGGTTACCTTGCACGACGCCAACATGCTCTGCAGTGTGACACAAACGGCAGATACACTCAACACTGGGGACCACTCTGTTCCAAGGATGGAGGCGCAGATCTGCAACGAATCAAAAATAGAAACAAGGGGTGGTTTACGACCGGACTCACATGTCCATTGGAGTACACGTGCTGAGATCGGTCAGAAATCATTACCATCACAGTTCAAAAAAAGGCAGACGTACGGGGTGTATAGGCGCTTGATTGTCCTGGTCTACGACGAACTGGACCGCTGGGGAGGAGATGGGGTAGCCGGCATCGAAGCGGAACATTAATTTGAAGACCTCCCCCTAACGGGACAGAATTCAGCTACGAACAGGGAGTGTGGTGAAGACTTGCCTGGTATATACTTTCACCCAGGACCTCTATGGTGAAGAGCCAGGTCTCAAAGTCGTCTGCGCTAATTAGTTTGATTCCTACATGCTGTGGGGTGAATAAATGAGCCACGTTGAGACAGAAAGAGCTACCGCAAGGACAGCCTTCTACTTGGATTTCGCTTAGCTCCTTGCTCAGACGCCGGGACGATACAGAAGCCATGCCAGCCCGAACGTCGTGCGAGATGCGAGTACTAGAGAGCGCTGCATATGAGGATATCGGATACCAGGACCAAACACGAACAAACAACACGATCCCTCATAAACGGGTTGTGTGCATTTCGTCTCGTCAATGTCAATTTCCTCCCTGCCTTAGAGTCACCTGTTGCCCATCAATGTCTGCCACGGATTTTCAGGCGCTCGTGGGGAGGCAGATCACATTTCTTGTGATTCATTAATGTGCAGTGATTCTCCAAATCTTGCATAATGAACTACAAGAGTACAATTTTCGATACTAGCTGTACCCGAATCACGATGTGTTGTCCTGTGCTTCTCGTGCCCGAGCTGCTCTGTCCACTTTGATCTCCTCCAAGACGTCGCGTGCACCGCTGTCCAGCAACGTCCGTCCGAGTCTCTTGCCCAGTGCTTCCGCCTCGCTTATGCTCGTGACCTTTTCCTCGATCGTCTTGACAAACTGTCGCCCGCCGTCAAGCGATGTGACACAACCCGTGATTTCCAGGACGGCACTCTCGAGTTTCAACTCCCCACTCCTCAGTCTTTCGTCCCCCTCCACCACCTGGGTGAGCTTGGTATTGACGCCCACAGGCACGCTGCATCCCCCCTCCAATGTGCGCAGCATCGCGCGCTCGGCGAGACACGTCCACTGGGTCCGTTGATGCGTCAGGGCCTCGCACAATTCGGATAGCTCGTTCGACGCATCGGCCCGAATTTCTACGGCTAATGCACCCTGTGATACAGCATGATAGAGGACCGGAGGTGCCAGATCCTCTGTGGCGCGATGCGACCAGCCAAGACGTACAAGTCCAGCCTTGGCGAGGATGAGCGCATCGAACGCATCGTCCTCCCCAGTCGCGTCCAGTTTCTTCAGCCGGGTGTTGCTATAGCTCAGTAATAAGTCTTGGTGCAGAGAATGCGATCGGAACGTACAGGTTTCCGCGCTGTACAGGCTGATCAGTCCTGTGACATTGCTCGAACATCCAGTCCTACTCACCACGTCTTTGAATGTCATCTCCAGCTCTTTGTGGTGATTTCTGAGATAGTTTTTGATCTGTGCGGAACGCCGCACGCTGCTCGTGCCGATCCTGCTCCCCGCAGGCAAATCTTCAAGCATCTTGTAAGGCGATCCAGCCTTCATCACCAAACTATCCACACATTCCTCCCTCTCTAATATCGCACCAATCTTGAACTCGCTCGGGAGTTCCGTCGGCACGTCCTTGAGACTATGTACGAGCATGTCCACCTGTTTGTTGGCGAGCAACTCTTCGAGCCCTCTCGTCCACAATGCCTTGCCCCCGAGGAGAAAGAGCGCCTGGGATTGATTCTTATCCCCTTCGGTTTCGTTGAATTGTGTTTCGAACGCATAGGAGGGGAACTGTTGGGCGAGTTTCCGTATGACAATGTTGGTCTGGATCTTTGCAAGTTCGGATTGCCTAGATCCGACTGTAAATGAGGTCCGTGGCGCCATCGCGGGTGCTCATGCGATCGTGGTCGGAGGATGAGAGGATTTCGTGACGATTCGGGCCAGGGCAATTGAACTGATCGATCAGTTGACCATCAATGAGTAAATTTTCCGGTTCGTCACGAATCCTGTCTGTCAAGTCTTCACGCAGCGAATCGGCCTAGTATACGATTTGATACAAACAACCCCTGTATACGAATGGATGAACTACAATTTGACTACGCTTTGAAATCTTTGAGCCACTCCCGAACAAACTCAATCATCTCGTGGTGAATCTGCTGTATCTCCGGTGGTTCGTCATCAATGTTGCGAAGGCCATATTCGTCGTAGTGGTGAACACCGTCTGCCATACCATTACTATCTCAGTGCGTGTCAATGGAGGCTTTAACATGAATGCGTACTAGGGATGAGTTTGAACGGCTGCAGAATCGTGTCTTCTCTGTCGTCTGCGTACTCACTGTGTGGAGTACAGGGTCTCCAAGGATCAACTACGACACATCAGCGATATATAACTGTGAGTAAATAGGAGGTAGTACCTTCACCATCTATGATAGCCAGCCTATCCGCGGCGATCGCAAAGTCTCCAAGAGCATTCACGGCGGTAATGTTTGGCTGCGCTGGAACTGTGAAATATTTTCCGGGGGGATACGCCTGGCAAGGATGACCAGAATTGATTGGTCCAAGGACGAAGCATGCTCAACAGCGCAAGAACATACCTGACGACAAATCTTAGTAGCGTAATCCAAGGTCATCAGCTTGGATATTATTCGGGGGTGGTTAAAGTCAGGTGGCGCGGTCTGTTATAACGATCAGCGTCCTCCCCAGAAACGTAAAACGAACAGCATACAAAGAAGTAGCCCCACTCGGTGCAAACTTGGAATTGCCATAGACGCCACGTCTGAGTGAGGCTGGTGTCGATATACTGGGTATCGTTGTACGTCCCAAAACACTGTAATCGATTACACAAGGTTAAGCCATTCAGTCAGTGAAGAAAGGGGGTCATGTTTGTCCTAACCTCCTCTACTGTCGAGTTCAGTTCAAGGCAAGGCTTCACTGTTTTCTGAAATTGATGAATTGAGTCAAACGTCCATTGCATTCCCTCAGAATCACAGAATGGGAACCACTCTCACCTCCCTGATCCACTGCGCGTAATTGAAGATAGAGAAATCGATCTTTTGGTCGCCCCCTAAAGTCAGGAGACGATCTTCATGTCCGATAGGCAGGGCAGCAATACGTGGGCCAAGTACCGGCTTGCTTAACGATTCACAAAACTCATCGAAACTTGTGCTTCCTACCGCCGGATCCCAATTCTTAGATTGCCACCCACCCAGCGGACCCTTTCGGTTGATTAGCATGCAATTTGTGGTTGTTGGGAGTCAGCTACCTGGAGGACAGAAGCAAAGTCGTCGTCATGCTTGAGCTCATCGAGTCCAAACAGAGCCTTGACGGCAAAATTAAGGTACGGGATTTGAAGGAGGGTATCGATAATCGTTATTGCGTTCTCAAGGTGGGCAGAACATTCAGGATCAGCAGCATTGCGGATGACTTCATAGTACTCCCAGTTGGAAAGGGAAGCATGGGTTACACCTGAGTGATATTAAGGGCGCGAAAAAATCAGTGTGTACTAAATACTTACCGCTGGAGGCGATTGCTCCAAAGACAAGCTCTGGGTGTAAAACCTTCATGTGCGCCGCCCGTGCGCCTGCGTAGGAACCCTTTCGCAATTGCTCAGTTTCGCAGGTATGGCAAGACTTGTGTACATACACCATAGTAAATCCAAGGGGTGTGGGGTGCTGTCAAATCTTCGTCTATACCGTTGAATTTGACATTTCTCATAAAGTTTGCAGAGTCTGCGACGGCTTGATCATTGTTCAACCACCTGGTACGTTCGTGAAAATGTTCAGCACATCCAATGGAACTACGGACAACCCCATCGAGTAACCTCACCTCAAGTTATCCGTGCTGAAGTCAGGTACAGGGACAGAGGTTCCTGTTGCACATTCAACATCCAGCGAGCATGAACTAGCACTGTGCATACCGTAGTAGCGATGTTCGAGGACAACACCGACTCCGCCCGTCGCATTCGTTAGGATTTCCACTATCCCTGTATCCAAGAACGGAAGTCTATCCTCTCCGCTGGTCTCACCACCATCCAAAACGATGACCGGTCCACCCGAACCGGGTACATAGTGTCGGGTACTGACCCAATAGCGTTGCTTGAATGTTCCTTGCGACGGATCAGTATGGTTGATAGGTTGCTCGAAGAATTGCTCTGGGAATTCGGGGTATTTAGGCGTGTCGGGCTGCGGTTCAAGGGTGAAATCGGTCGTCGAGTCCTGAAGGAGCAGAGGCGACGCCGTGGTCGAACGAGCAGCCTTCAACGCTTTCGCACGAGCTTCTAGTTTCCACTGGTTGACATGTTGAGGACCAACCGGGCCACGCCTGGAGGGTATCGATGCACCCGCAAGTGCAGCGAGGATGAGAGAGGACAAGCAGAGGAACGGTGTGGTAAACCTCATCAGTTGGCAACGTTCGCTTCCTTAGACGCGTGAAAACTTTAGTTCAAATAACTCGTTGCTTCTGCTCGACTCGCACGTTCTATTATGAACGCTGCTGATGGGGACCATGGTCAGTACTCCTGGCACCGCCTGTGTGTAATCGTTTCACCAACTTTCATGATTAAAGGTGACGGTGCCGCCGAGGCTCTTTAGGCCAGCAGATTGGAAGTACAGTTTGAGTTGTTATCATGGGTCATGCCGAGTGCTGTTGCTCAAGTCCGATGCGGGTTCGTGTGTATTGGGACTTTTTATCCGTCCTCGCCCATATTCATGTAATCGTTCAACGATCCCAAAAACACCGATTCGCCGACGCCATTGGAGAGAACTGCTCTTGACGGCCCCCGCATGCTAGCGGACACGTTCGACATCAACGAAGCAACCGATTTCCTTACGGTGCTCATCCGACGTTCTTTTTGACCCTGATGTGTGCCTCGGGAAGAGTATTTCTCTCCGCACGAAATGTATCCGTTGACGAATTCAACGACATGGTTCTCGACCGGCTGCTGGGAAACCACGGTGTGCCAATGGTATACAATACATTCCCTCCAGTTCATCATTGACGATAACATTTGCAGCCACATATGCCAGCACTAGCTCTGTCGAAGCATACCCTACAACATCTCGGACCCGTGACAATGACAATGCCGACCCCAAGCGCTCGCCCGAAGGGCTCGGCATGCTCTCTCACCCTGGCACTCCGCTACATCGCCTCAATCTAAAGGTCGGATGTGTATGTCTAGTTATGCGTAATCTCCCAGCGGGAGGACTAGTCTGCAGCGCACGCGTTGAAGCTACCGCCCTACATCAATACTTCATGGAGATCTGTCTCCCCGGTAGCTATGAAATCGACTGCCTCCCTCGCATCACCTTCCGCTTCACTCCACCATCTTCCAGCTGCTACCCAGCGCAACGAAAACGATATCCTCTTCACCCCGCATATACCTGTGCTTTCAATGGGTGCCTATATGTACCTACCTTCTCACAAGCCATCGTAGACCATCGCACCCAACTGTTCACCGACGGACAGCTGTACTTTGCACCGTCCCACGTACCCAAACGTGAAGATCGCCTATTGCTATCACCGCCTATGAACAAAGACTAAATCTTGCACGACGTAGTACGTTGCCAGTTATCACTCGGGCTGTAGTTTACTTTCACTTTCAATATTCTGTGCTACCGTGAAAAGTCATTTCTGTAGGCTGCAGAACTGTTATGGCTTGTAAGCACCGACCTATGTAATGACGTTGGATTACTAGTAAGTAGTAAAAATATCAAGTACAAACTAGATCGACCATCCAATGCAATAAAACTTGGACACCCGTACGCAAGACATGAGAGACCTAAGTTGAAGAAAAAGGAGCAATAGAATGGATGCAGCAATGTGCTCACATGCACCTCAGACGAAGAGAGTGGAGTAAAATAGCTTTAGTGTTTACTGAATCAGAGTGGGTCCGGGCCAGGAGGTACACTGATA
>JBBPSA010000241.1:0-12621 GCA_038093355.1 Boletus calvinii | reverse complement strand
CATGGACCTCGGAGGATGCCGAGGCTGGGAGGGTGTACGCGTCCGAGTTTGCCCGCACTGGCTTCCAGGGCGGACTCAACTATTACCGGTCTGCCCTCTCGCCGCCTCCAGCAGAGCGGGTGGAGGAGCTCATCACGCTCTCACAACGTCAAGTACGCGTTCCTGCAGCGTTCATTTCCGGGGCGCGCGATTGGGGTGTATACCAGATTCCTGGTGCTGTGGAGAAGATGAGACACCGTTTTGGGATGCAGAGCGACGATGTCGTATTGATCGAAGGTGCGGGGCATTGGGTACAACAGGAGGCACCCGATCAAGTGATTGCGGCGTTCCTCCGGTTTCTGGAGAGGGCCAAGGGGAAATCCACTTGACGTTCCTTCACGTGCACTTGTCCCATGTCATAACACTACTGTCCATTCTCCAGCCCTGCTTCGTACTACACATGAATCAAGAAAAGCGATCGTCGTGCTAATAATACGTTATCATTAAGCGTTGACATGATACATTGGCATGATGGACCAAGACAAAAAACAAAACATCCTATGCAAAACAACAGAGATGAAACCGAAAATGCACAATGTCGCTAGCACGAACCTGACGCATGAAAAATAACCTGGAGTTAATTTAAGTCAAAAAATGCCTGCCCTCCCCGATCCACGCCAACTCCGCGTGTCTACTAGATATGCGCAAATCTTCCCCGATCGACGTCCCAACATCTAGCGCACGGATTCCAAGACGAGATATCATTTCGCTTGTGGTCATAGAACCGAGCCGATGGTGCAACGCGCTTCGCTCTCGGGCGACGCAGGTGCGACGACACCGATGGCAACATAGGGAGACTGTGGGGTATCAACGTGCGAGGTATTGGTCGCGATCGCCTTTGGATGGGCAGCGGAAGTAACGGCAAGGTTCGTCATGGAGGACACGGGGCTCAGGTCTGCCGACCACGATAATCGGTTGTAGAAGCTGCGCTTTTTGCGTACGCCGGCTTCGTAAGCTGCACGCATCGCCGCCGCGGCCTCGCTGGTGGTGGAGCTTGTGCGAAGACTGGATGACGAGGATCGGGGGGCGAGGACGAATGAAGCAGAGCCGATTGACGGCGAAGGTGATGCAGGTGGGGAAGGTTGGTCAACGAGTACATTGTCGGGTATCGCATCGGAGGACGAGGATGAGATTGGAGAGGAAGGTGAATACGAGTGCCACTCCCCGGCGGGCTGTTGATCGTCTTGATGAGTGAGGACAAAGGTAGGCAACGCGAGAGGGAATGATGTGAGAAAGTCTGCCGGCGATCGGGCGAGTGCGGCCGTCTTCGGGGATGGAGATGGGGATGGCACTTCTTTCGTAGACGTCAATTCGACATCGCGAGCGTCCCACATGGCGAGATTCGAGGTACATTGATCGGCGAACTGTTGCATCTCTGATAACACAGTAAGCGTCAAAACGGCGGGCAATACAGCTGTTCCTGACCTGGGATACCTTTTGCAGTAATATCAAGGAGTGGCTTGGCAAACGAGCTAATGA
The DNA here is from genome assembly GCA_038093355.1 of Boletus calvinii. NCBI lineage: Eukaryota > Fungi > Basidiomycota > Agaricomycetes > Boletales > Boletaceae > Boletus > Boletus calvinii. Next base: position 11,103 of record JBBPSA010000241.1, on the reverse strand, counting down.
AGAAGATTTGCCCTCGGACTTGAGCCAGAGGTGTCTCCGAGGGCTGTACTGAGGGTGGCAGCTGCCACAGCCTTTCCAGCAATGCCTGACAATTCCACTCTGCCATCAGTGCATCCGCCCAATAATGCGATACGCCAGGCGGTCGGCTCTGGTACATCGGTGAGTGAAAATGCTGCCAAGATGTCGCGAAAACATACAGGATTGCTGATATCGGCGCACTTGATGAGTGCTTGACACAATAGCAACTTGCGGTGGCTCAAAGGATAATTCTTGCCAGCCACGAGAAGCCCAAAGTTCTGCATGAACTCAAAGTGAACGTTCATGTCGGTTGCGAGGACGATGCCGGCAAGCGTTTTTCGAAAAACTTGACCCCCATTGGGTCGATCGAGTAGACTGCCAAGACCATGGTGGCGTATAACTCGGATGAGGATAGCGTAATGCATATGTTCCAGGGCTGATTTCCCGTCAAATACAGCTGACAGAGGTGCGTCTGCATTTTTCTACGTGTTGAACGTCAGTGAGGAGTCGGTGGACATGAGTTTCAAGACTGACCATAAACATGTTTGTGAAGCCAGGGTGACCAACGTCATGGCCGATGGCCGCGATAAACAGGGCAAAGACGTCCATGTTTTCGAGGGCGGACACAAGACGGTCAGGTCTCTTATCTGGCCTCCATGGGCGGGCATCGAGGCAGAGGATGGAGACGGGAGGAACGACGGCTGCAGCGCACAAGAACGCCTGACATGCTTGCAAGACGTCTAGTGCATGTTGAAAATTGTGATAAGAATTCTGTCCGCAGTAGAGACGTTGGAGGTGCTTCAGGAAGATTGATATGTCATCTGTGTCATGAATGCATGAGGTGGCAACATGAAACGTAACAAGGCATGTGACACTGACTGAGAGAAACCCCCGTGTCATTCTGCATGTTTTCTATCTGAAACAAGCTCTCAAACAAAATCTGCGCACAGAACAGGACCTCTTCGTCGGGTAGTTTGTGAGGTTCAAAGTGCCAACTATCGAGCGCACGAATTAAGCGCTTGCGAGTTTGTGGAGGGATCTCGATCGGAGACCTAGAAGATGGATTGAGTGGGGTGAGAAGGGCAGGTGGTGGGGCAGACGTACTGATCCGTATCGTAGTGTGTGACGGTTGTCCGAGTCTGAGTATACATTTCGTAGAGCAACTCGGCGTAGCTGGGAGTGGGTTAGGAGGGCCAGCGTGAGCAAAAAGTGAGCGCACCGGGTCTCTCCTTGCTGTACTTGGTCCCAACTGCCCCAGCCATGTCCTAAACCCTGGTTTTCCAGTGCGAGCGCTAAACCGCCGACGTCGATACTTCTTCGTCGACCGTGGGCATAGTCCTCGTTATCGAGCATCAAAAAGGATATTTGTAGGCGGAAAGTGTCGTAGAGGTATCCAGAGTGCGGTAGGTTGTGAGGGAGGGGGAGGATGGGGACGTATGGGCTCGTCGGTCTGTTAGAGTGTGGATGATCTCGCCGCTCGCGTGGTACCTTGACACACTTCTTCGGCTCTCGTGGCAGTCGCGTGGGTCTTGTTGCCCTTTTAGTCACAATGCCGGCAGCCGGTCCGTGGCACCGCTGACCCACCTTTCAATGCATGACCTCGATGTCCAGCTGCGCGCACGCAAAACGTTTCGGAATTCCGCGGACTTGAAACCCTAGCATGCCGCCTGAAAACACCATACTTGATGAGGTGTTGACAGCCGAGAGTTTCCACTTCCCTGCAGCAAACGCACAGAGTCACCGTGAGTTGATGCAAAGATGCGCCCAAGAATTCGTTGCGTGCCAAGTCGAAAGGCACGCTTTATAACTCTTCCGACCAACGTCATGGTTCAAGTCACTGATCCTCCTTCAAAGCAAGTCCGCCGACTCCGCTCCAGCTGCATATCACCCCCGTCTTCTTTCGGCAGTAAGCGCTTCGCCTCGTGCAACGCCAAATGTGGGTCCACAGCCGAGACATCCTTCGTCGTCACACCTGCATGTCGAAGTGTCGACCGTTGAAGCAAGTCTGATCAATATCGAGCCATTGTTTGGGGTAGGGCTCATTGGCAATTCCCAGCTCCGGCTATCTGCCGAATCCAAATCTCAGCAGCACTATGCCAGCTCCGACAGAAATGTTTTGTGACACCAGGAACATATGACCCCCACCCAAACAACATTCCCTGTATATTCTAATTGCTTTTTCATTCGTCTTAGGGCGCAGTCGCTGGCCTCGTGATTCATGTTTGCCGAGAAGCTCTACCTCGTATCGGCATTGATCACCGACAGAATTTACGTCTTTTCGGTGCCTATTATGTATCCCAGCCAATGACGAGTCCTCGACGCGCTGCCGAATAACTAGTGCGTACCCCACCGTCCCTGATAAGCAGGATTCTCACTTCTAAGTTATCTTGCATGTTTGATCGGAGACAGACGATGATCGTACAAACGGGGACTTACCCGATATCGTTTTGTTCTATTTCCTTTGTGCCTAGACCAAGGATGTCGAGAGCGGCCATTGCGCGTCGCACGTCGATCTGTCTGGGTATCCTCGTCCCGAGTAGCTGGTATAAGGGATGAGCTGGCCACACCCGCACAAAATTCGCTCCCGACAAAAACTCCACATGCAAGGATAACGAATGTATTCCAAAGCGTTCTCACAACGCGGAGAAAGAGACTACGCCCATGGGCAAGTGGACTTTACCGAGATCTTGACAAGAACCAGTCACGAGAAGCCCTCGACACCCTGGAGCATCGCGCCTAGACCCAAGGATGTCGAGAGCGGCCATTGCGCGTTCCACGTCGGTCAGAGTATCCTCGTCCCGAAGAGCTGGTATCCAAGAGGTTAGTTTATGACGCCCGCACAATATTCGTTCCCGACGAAAACATCTCTTCGTTTCACTCAGCCGAGGATAACGAATGCATCTCGAGTGCCTCGAACGTTCGAAGAAAGAAACTACGCTCATAAGCGCGTGGACTTTGCCGGGAACCTTGCAATAATCAGTCGGGCTGGGCTCCCGACTCCCAGGAGCATGGTAACCATGCTCCAGACGCCATCTAGTGCGCAGATGGCGTAACATGGTGAACTCCGAAATCTTGGGGTCACACATCTTTTTATGAAGACCAACAATGAAGGAACGTGGCTCGGATGGCTCCACTCGCACAGGTATAGGGATCCAGATGCGCGCCGCCCCATTGTGCACAAGGCTAATCATCAAATTCTACTATGTTTCACTCACGCTATGACGAAGCTCGCATCACGTACGGGCGTCACCTTTTTTTTTTTCCGGTGGTCTGGTATGTCACGTATGATTCCAGACTCGGAGCGACGCAACCCTCCATATCCTACATATCGTCCGACGCGGCGATCATGCGTGCGTGCCGTCTCTCTCGGAAGTTTGGCTATGCAGGCAGTGCTAGCCCACTTTGGGGTGTATTGTCTGTCTTTTTACCGGCCGAATCTGCGTACCGTGTCTGTTCCCCGTGGCTGGGACCTTGTCACCGCAATCGACGCGTCCACAAAACTGACTCTCATTATACAGCAAAGCCTGAATGACCTCCCATACTACGCTTTGTCCTCGTGGACACAAACCGAAATTGGGCGCTTATCTGGCATGGGCCAACCCGATATTGCCGATACATCACGCTGCCCATCGTCACGTCAGCAGTACTAAAACAGGTGCATCATGCATAACAAAGCTGACAAAGATCGTGCTTGGGTTGAACGGCTGCGTTTCCCGCGCGTCCATGCAAAGATCGCCGCCGGTCGGCGATAAGGATAGTGTTTATTTTCTCAGCGGTGCCATCATGACCACGACGATAACTCTGTACTAAACGGATTTCCAGAAGCTTGCTGTGTCGAACTCAGCGCACGCACACGCACTGGCAACACTCGAACCGAATGACGACTGTCACTGTGAGGGCAGCACTACGAGTGCCTACATTTAGATCCGCTCCTTTGGCGAGGGGTTCCCAACACAAAAAGTATCCACAATATGTCATAATCGCTCCGCAGTACGTCGCGCCTCTTGAAAAAAAGAGACAACAACAATGAACATGTGTCAACCGGTGATGCGCGTCTCCATGTGTCGTCCTCTTGGAGACACTTCCCGGCATGGATCCCTTCTTATTGTTGCGTCCTCTCACGTCCTTTCGAATCCGAACGAACGGCGATAGGGATAGCGAATAACGAATAACGAATAACGAATAACGAATAACGAACGCTGACCTGAGGTCGATCTAGCCAACCCCGCGCCTGCGCGCCGTTCGTCATCAAAAAGAATCCGAATGCGGCGAGGGAGAACCGGGCGTACATTGATCCACGTCCAATACACCACGTTGACGGATCTCGGAGCTCATTCGCGGTTCACATTTGACACATACTACGCCGTGACGGTGACGGAGTGTCGACCTTGGGTGAGGCCTGGGCCTCGACCCTAGCCCCTATCGATGGCGTACCTTTTTCCTTCACCCTTCCCCTCTCAGGCCTGCGGTGTTATCGTATGCAGACACGAGCGCTCAGCGCTCGGCGAGGCACGCCGTGCGGCGTGCTGTTTTACCAACATGCATACGCCGCCCATCGTCGCAATGGAAGACTTCGATCATATATGCCATCACGCCATTTCTGGCGCTCGGAAAAAAAAACCCTGACTCAACGTTCTACGGCCACGTTCATAAACGTGCCCGATACCTTGGCGAGCGGTCAAAGATGTCTGCGAGTGACGTCTGCCATCAGCGTTTTTTTCCTTCTTTCAGGGTGGCGCACGGCCCCGCGAGAGAATGGCGCCTCATATGCCTTGTTTCGTGCACCTGGTCGATAACAACGTGGCGTGTTATCGAACCGATCAGAAAAAGCGTGGATCACGCTCTTTGGGCAAGTTGATATCGTGAGACTTGCTGACATTATCTGACCAATATCTACCCTGAAAAGACTGGAGAACCACGTCCGAAGCGATGCGAAACGAGGTCTGGGTCGCGGCGTGAAGGTTATTGGGGGAGGGTGCTTTGCGACTGCACATATTCGGCGACGATGGGCAACTGGTAAACAGGGCACAGCGTGATGGTATGCAAGATGCAACATGATGCGTGTGTAATGTAGGTATGACTTTGTATATACTACATGCGTTCCTCCAACCCGTTGAGCAAGCAATATTGGATGTGGCGGTTTGTCCGTATTGAAGGGAAACCCAAGAAGACCAGAACAAGACATCAAGACAAGCGGCAGCAAAGTACCTTGATAGACATAGTTGGGAAGTATAGAATAACACGAAGAAACAGGGAAGAAACGATGGTATGATAATACACTGGATGCGGCTTTTGCGAGAATGCTTCTAATAACCATCTGCAGTGAAAAAGGTCACGACAAGTGCTGCGAATCTATATCAGGAAGGGATGTTGGAGGTTGGTCGTACTTGACCACCGACGGGCCATTGTCGAGATGGGTGGAAGGTTGTCGATAGAAGTAGCGCAGCTACTTGACATGGATAGCGTATAAGGAGAAGCGTACTATACAGTGTGGTCAAAGGGATTTTATTAAAGGATCGAGAAGGCGCTTACATCTGAGGATGGATTGTCTAAAGGCGTTCTGCGAGGCGAGACGGAGGACGGGGACGGGGAGTGAAGCGGAGGTTGTGGGCTGTAGGGTCGTAGCGACGGTAGTGTATAAGACGCCGGGTTGTCATTTCCGAGCCAGGCCGGGTGGGAAGCAGACGGGTAATGCAAAGTTGGTTCATTACACTCGGCCCAGCTACCGGCGTCGTCGAAATCGCCGTCCGGCTTGTCTGCGGGAGCAGGCTGCGGTTGCACCGGATCGCTTGGGGCGGGCTCGTAGCCAGGCAAGTCGAGCTGGAACTCGAACATTTGTGGTTCCTCTTCGAGTGGACCTGCTTCCTCTCCAGTCCAAGTTGTGGTAGGCTGAGCGCCACTCTCATGCATGGAAAAGGGATTGAGGCGGAAGACACCCATCATCTTACGCATTGCCTTGCTTGCCTGGGTGGCGCGAAGGGGGACCTCTGTTGGGGGAGCGAGAGAGGTGCTCGCCTGGGCAGCAGGGGTTGGTGCGGAGAATTCCATGACGAAACAATCTGAGGCGACAGAGTCCTCTGGCTCTACTTTTACTGGGGGGATGCTGGCAGAAGAAGAGATGGAAGAAGCGCGTGCTGAAGGGGATGTAGCCACACTGCTTGCAGGCCGTTCGGAGTTTGATGCGGTTTCCGGATCATCGATAGTGTAGAGCCCATCGCCCCAGGGATGAGAGTCATACTTTGGGTTCGAAGGAATGGAAGATAAGGTATTTTGAGCTTGGCGGGCAGAGGACGCGGTTGGGGACAAAGAGGAAGGGATAGATGGGTGAATGGCGTTGATGAGAGGCCGGGACGACGATGCCGGATAATCGGGTTGATGGAAGAGCGTAAACGCCGAATGACGGTAAGTTGGATTTAGGGCGACGTACGGCGGGGGCGAAGGAGGCGGAGGAGAGGAGTAAGCGACGGCGGATGCGGACCAGGCGGGGTACTGAGCAGCGTTCCAAGAGGAGGGAATCTGGTGCGGAAAGGCGGGGTGGGCTTCGGGAGAGGCCCTGGAAGAGTAAGACCAAGAGGCGAGGTGATCATGGGACGGGTACGAGGACCGGTCGGTGGACTGAAAGCGACGCTCTGTGAACAAGGGAAAGTGATCCAAGGACATGATCGGATGAGGGAGGGGGGGCGAGGAGGGAGAGGGCGGGGACGGGGAGGATGTTATAAAGAGGATCAGAGATGAAATTGATTGGGGCCATCCGCACGACCAGACAAGCGCGTCTTTTCTTGAGGAGGGCGAGATCTGCGAACCCAATCTACATCTTGCACAAATAGGCACGTATACCGCATATAAAATATAAAATAATTGAAAATCAGTGGACACACCGTGACCCCCGCACGACGCTCTCGAATGCTTCCTTTTCTTTCCTTTTATGGAAAGGCTTCTTGAAGCGATTCGCCATCCCGGAGCACCTTCCTTTTAAGGAACTCGCCCGAGCGTGTCTCTACCAGCCAGTTTGCCAGTCGTGAGTGCAAGTACGAGTTAATGAACGTCCTCGTGTAGCTCAATCTAACCCTTTCCTGCAGTCCATCACCTCGCACCATGCCCTCCGGCGACATGCCAGTGGCGGTACAATTTGTCTGCCTGCACAACCCCCCCTCCTCCTCCGTTCTATTGGCCGTTCCATCTTTGGGCATATACCCGCGCCTGTTCCCCTCATACCGCTGTGCGTATCTCGTCACTACGTTCAGTTCAAACTTCTCTCTTGGTTCGTTTCGTGTCGAACCCCATGATGTGTGGCCCGCCATATACTCGGATTGTCGGACATTAAACTTGAATATCAACTAGCTGCACTTACTCTGCAGCATGTCTCGCTGGCATCTTTCCCCCGATCTCGCCATGTGTCAACCGCATCCCTGTCCCAGATCTTCGGATCCAGACATACGTCCACAGGACGCATCTTCGAACTCACCACTCACATCTCTACTGCGGCAGAGGGCATACCACAGTAATCATCCTTGCTTACGCCTCCCCTCCCGCTTCGGTACATCGTATCGATTGCGATCCGCCGAAGCGCCCGCAACCACGTTCAGGATCGCGAATTTCACTCGGCCGACGCCTTCTTCCGGTTCGCCGGCTCTCAACGTGCGTTGGTACTTTGTCGCTCGTCCTCGGTACGTGCCTCGCACCCATGTGCTCCCTCAGATTCGCTTTTCGCTCTTTCCCCTTTCCAGATCTTCTCTGATTCTTCCCCACCTCCACACAGTGCCGCTCTCGTTTGCGACCACATCAAAAAACGCTACACGTCCCGCAACACATCGACCACTCTATCACAATCGTGAGACCCCTCCCTCCTTCCTAGGTCCGATAAATCGCCCTATCCCAATAAAACAGTACATTTTGCCACATTCCACCGCCCCAGATCAAGTTCACGCTGATCATCCCGTCCGCTCCGACTCCGCCCACATCGCAAGATATCCATGTGCAACGCGTCGCAGTCGTGAATCTCCCGCGGACCTCCAGGTAGATCTGCTCAAGATCACACAGGTCGTCCTGGCAGTCGATGTGAGCCTGTACTTTGCCAGGCGCTCACGCGGTCCCAGACTCGAAAAGTAAACACAATCAACAAAACCACTCGCTGGGCACCTTCGCAACTTGCCAGACGTTGGCGACAGGTACGCCGAATCTCATCTTTTTCCACCCCCTTTTCGCCACAACCCCATACGCGATCAAGTTCGCGTTGTCATAAGACGGGATAGCCAGCTTATCCTCGTCTTTGTGGAGATTGGGTCAATATCATCGCCGAGGCCTATCTCCTTGTGTCCCATTCTTGCATTGGCCTGTTAAGGAAATCTGGGTGCCAAGTACGACAAATGCAAAATCTCAACGGACCACGACCTTATCTCCCCGCCGAGTATGACACACAAATTCCCTCTAATTGACAGTGTTCAGCGGTGGCCGGAAGTCGCGCATCGTACAACAAACCGGAGTCAGCGTTCTTTCCGAACTCCAGTCACGCCGCGGGAGTAATAAAGCTGTCTCGGGACACGTACTTGAATACCTCCGATAAGATCAGTTCGGCGCGTTTTTGGCGCCATGACAAGTGGGGTATCATGGCTACACTTTATGAATTAACATGCAAGTTCAGACCACTGATCCAATAATTATGGGCATATTTCATAATTTGGGGGGGTCACCACCCCTGCCTCATGACCAGTCATTTAGGGCTATGTTGCAGATCCAACGTAGTACTTACAATGTACCCTTGTACGTTGGCCTGATCCGCGGACGACCAGAAAAAGGTATATCTGAGATCTTAGTAAACGTCCTGTACCCACGGCATTATACGAGCGATGATCATGATGAACGAAAGTTTTCCGGAACAAAAAGACACCACGCCTGTCCGACCCCACCGCCGCATCGCACTCCAACCATCGACCGGACGCCGCCCCACGCACTGCACCCGGACCCGTCTGATGCCCTGAGAAAAAAAAACAAAGTTTCCGATGTCGCACTGTTTTTGCGCCGCTAGCGCGAGATCGCTCCACCTCGAGGACGCAAAGTTTAGCGTTTGTGATCACGAGAGGTGAACACACAAGCTTCAAGGTTTGACACATACTCGTACTACACGGGCTCCGATACGTTATCCACCTTTCCATAACCGATGCGCGGGGATCTCGCGCATGTCATCGCGGAGGCCCGGCGATGTTGGTGCGGTGAGATCGCGGGCCAAATGGACGGCTTGAGCCCCAAGTGCGCGTGCGGGACGAGATGGCAGGCATGCATTGATTGCAAGTTTATCAGAGAGCATGTGTATACGTATAATTCCGTCGTAGGCGTCCGTCGTACCACGCTGCTGATCGTCCTCACGTTGGTGCAGTGCGGTCTAAACTCGAAAGAGTAAGCGAAAGGCAGTTGCATTGCCTTTGAGGGATCCTGCGATCGGACCGGACATGGAACGAACGGGTTCAGTTACACAAGTACTAGTAGGCCCGAGTGGTTTCGTGTGTCGTTCTGGAGCCTGTCGTTTTAATTTGACTCCATGGTACTGTATGTTTGGGTCAACAAAGTCGACCTGTTGAAAACGTGATCCGCCATTCCGCCCCCCGACGCAGCAGCGCCAAAGTCACGTGGGCTTTAACCTCTGGAACGTTTGCTCCAATCCACGATGTTCCTCCTAGCTAGGCACCTTCCCATGACCCCACAGCAACGCTGCCGAAGACCCTGTGCCGACAGGCTTCATGCATACAGTGAGTCAAACGCCGTGGTACATACCCTGCACGCCACACAACTTTCAAAGTCACGTACAGGGACCGGTCGGACCAATGTTGTCGGCGTCCGACATGAACGCACAATACGACGCCTCACCCAGTTCATGTCGTACGTGAATGCCTAGACCATGCCATGTGCCTGGTCTTCGAATGAACCCCATCTTGGTGAGCAAAAGTTTGAAGGGACTCGTCCGTTCAACGCCTTTGAACGCGGTTCGGTAATCATGGTCATACAGGGATTTCCATGGGCGCGATCTGCTCCCAGCTACGACAGCTGTACAAGGGATGGCTTATAATACCGACGGTGAGGTGATGCGGGATGGCATACCTCCGCAAACTACATACCTGCTTTCAAATCAATATCATTCGTGATCGAAAGAAGGGGGACTTGGTCCTGCGTCTGGACCAAGCTCCGTCCACACGTAAATGGCGTGTTTGGATGAAATCGTATGTTTTGACGACTTGGTATTGCGTTCATGAACGCGGGATCCATCATGCTGCGCCCTTGTTCACTTTATGAAACTTTGACAGATGAAATCACAACTCAACGAAAACGATGCACTGCTGGCATGATTCTACTTCCATTGGTGTTTGAAAACACAAGGGCGTGTGAGATCGATCAAAGATAACATTCATATTCATATTCTATCCAGCCGAGACTGCATCGTTCCACCGTCCAATCCACCAGCGACATACACGTTTTCGGGTAGTGAGTTGTGTAGCGTCGAGCCCGCTGACGATCATAGAACCCATCCACGGCTCACTATGCCGTTCATTCGTCCCCTGCTCCCAGATTAAACCGGCGGGGATACCCAGGTTTAGAAAGTTGTCGCACACGTGTGGCGCAGTATAATTTCCTGCAGCAACGTATACACGCGCATGGGACGACTTGGCGAGAAGCGATGTTAAAGCGAGCGCAAGCACCCCGTGGGATGAATCGAAGTGCAATAAATCTGACATGATAACGATATCATATCCTGACAACGTGCCGTCGATGCGCTTCGAAAGATGTCTAGAAGGAATGCGAAAAAGAAGAACGCATTCAAGGGGAATGGTGTGTACAGCGGTGCAATGAATCGGTTGTTACACCTACAAGAGGGGGGTCGTGTCCGTTCCCCATTCATACCCTGCGCAGTCAACTTGACAAGGGGGTCTGTAATAGGGTTTGTTCCGTTCCACGTTCGCTTTGAGGTTGCCAAGGATGACGTTGTCCGGATAATCGGTCGCGACGATCAGGGATGGCGGCGGGTCCATGGTCGCCGCGAGTAGCGAGGGCAGTGCGCACCCTGCACCAAGCTCTACGACTGAAAGAAGAAAAATA
>JBBPSA010000240.1:0-12621 GCA_038093355.1 Boletus calvinii | reverse complement strand
AGTCACGACACTACCGATCGCAGCAACCGGGCTCTGTGTGTCTTGCCATCTTCTCCGAAGGAGGCGCCGTTGAGACTCAACTTTGATATCGAATAGTGCAAAGCGTCCACACCTAACCCAAATATTGGTATATCAGTCCCGAAATTATACATAGATCCCATAGATACGTAGGGGTATACTAAGTGCTCTGTGGTAGTTGTGCATCTCCAGCAATACATTTGAAGCGTTTTTGCAGGTGAGGAAAGTAAGTGACGGCGAGCCTTGAAGAAAGCGAACCATGATACTCGTCATGGTCCAATGTTACATTATGTGCAATCTCGTGGGCCACGATGAGAAACCTATTTGATTGAAGTGAATAGTTTGCACGTAAATGTCGACTGTGAGTCGACGTACCATTCAGTAACCACCTTCTTCTCTTCAACATCCTTGGTATAGACTCGGTGCCAAGATCAACTAACAGCTCAGAGCATACGGAGGAAATTTACTCACAGAATTTGTAGTAATGTGCTAGATTGAAAAAAATATACTTTTGGTCCCGATTAAAGGCCATTAGATCATCATCCGTGTCTTTCCAGAATATATAGCAGGCGTTGGAGGCTTCTTGGCCAAACACAAGTGTCAAGTCTGAGATGAGCCGTGCAAATTTTTGGAGAGCAGGTAGTGGGGGCTGTTGACACTCTGCGTCGTCTACTCGCGTTGGTTTGAGTAGCGAAATGGTATGCTCTCAAGGCTACTCACGTGCCAGAAAGAATTTGATGCGTGTACTTTCGTCCTGCAAGTTCGCTAAGTATTGGTTTTAGTCATCGAATAAATGCTCAAATCAAGATTCAGAAACCAACGTTTTTCTTGCAGCATTATGGTGCGGGCCTGCTTGCAATGGCTATTGTGCTTCTTGAAACTAGGGGGGTTTGGTTGACAGGGTGCACTGAAATCAGGAGGCTGGCCATTCGGGTCTGACCCGCCCCACGATGTAATTGCCTTTTGCATGTCTATCGGGGGGCGCATTAATAACGCATCCGAGAAAGAGCATGGACAATCTTACCTTCTTCCGGAGGTATTGTTTTTTGGCCGGAGAACCTCAGATACTTCGGGCTGAGTACTCCAACCACGCCGACCAGAAGTGGAGGCAGCGGGAATTTAACTGTGGTCTTTTTGTGGGACTTCGCTATCGAGAACGGATTATAAACAGACTGAAGCGGTGCATCATCAACAATGTCACCTTTTGCAGCAGGAACGCTTGGCAATTCAGACTTCATCCCACTGCCGAAGTAGCCTTCAAGGCTCTTGTCATCCGTCGCGATCAACGAGGCAAGGAGCAGCATATCATTGGGCCCAAAGGTTTTGAGCAAGACACGGCAAAGAGCCACAGCAATGCTTTGTGGAAATTAGCACGTGTGGTGATAGGGGGGAATGAACATACATACTCATTGCGCATGTCTACCGACTCGCAAGAGCCCTTGACCACCCAGAGGGTATACGACTCGACCTCAAAGCCCGCCTTTACATGGATGGGGCCAGTCTCCTTATATTTCGCTTCCACGCCGTCAGCCAAGACTCCAGGTGGTGGTGCAAACTTTTTCTTCAACGTGAGGCTCTTGCAGGCCCTCACTCGAAAATCGACCATCGAGTCTTCGTTGTAAAACGAAACATCAGCCTTCTCGCTGTTGTCCCGCTGGCGCATGAAGCATCTGATGCGCCGGATGAGTTGGTTGCGGTCGAACGGTAGGTTATACCTGACATCGGGGCCAGAGGATTTGATCTCATACCGCACATACGCCCCGAGAAATTGAGAACCCATTTTGTGGTACATTTCTATGACAAAGATGAATCCAATGGTAAAGAACACCGGAACTAACACACCTACTTTCAATGACATTATCTTTATCGTCCTTGGGGGCTAAGAAAACATTGCGACCAAAGTCGTAATTTTCCCAGTCACGTATGACCACTTGGTGTGCTGGTAATAGTTCTTCATGACCGTCGCGCTCCCGGGAAGCAAGAAACATTCGAGCTTCCTGCATAGCTCTCTTGTCGTTCTCAGATATCGAATCTAATCCTGAGGCGATGGTGCGCAAGTCCTCGAGGTACCTAAAGAAGCATAAGCCGCTTCCTAAGTCGCCGATGATCGACTCACAGTTTGGGGTCGTTCCCGAGGGCTCTCAGGTACCTCTGAGGATCCTGCACTATTTTGCGGACGACGTCTGACGCGTCGGGTGACTCCTTGGCACAACAATATTCTAGGAATTTATTCCCATGATTGCTCCCATCCCGACTGAAATCGACAAATGGAAAAATGCTGTGATAGTGCTCCTTCGTGTTGGGTGACTTGATGAAGCACTCTTTCGGGGGGAAGTACTCGATAGGTGATGCTTCGGAAGGTGACGACCGTGGACTCTCCACAGGTACGAAGGGAATTGCCGAGAATTGTTCACGCAGCGTTGGAATAGGAACTTTATGGTCAAGGTCAGAGTGACATCCAAGCACGCAACGCGAGACTCAGACCTCTTCCGTGCAGGAATAAAAGCTCAAACCAGGTGGTGGCGGTATTTAGGTCTGGTAATGTGAGATTTGGAGTCTTGAGGTATCCTATAATCGTGTCAACGGAAGGATCATCCTTGACCCCTAGTCTCGAGAGGTCGCGGCACAAAGCCTCGGAAGCTTGTTTGAAGCCTAGCTTCTCCCACATGGGCGATGCAAATACCTGTAAATATATATTAGTAACTTTGCGAGTCCGAGACTACACGTCGCATTACCTCGTTCGGACGAGCAAGTGACCCGCACTTCGTTGGTATAAAGGCAACCTTAGCAAAGTCGTCGGGTTTGTAAGCCTTGTAGAGTGTCTCGAGATTCGACAAGAGATATCCAAGTGCAGACTGCTGAACCTCTGGTTCGTTCGAACCGGCTTGCGCAATTATCTTCGCGAGGGTCGGAGATCTTTGGATGCCTAGAGATTCAACAAACGGTTCCATTTCGAACGAGGGGTCGACGGTGCTTTGTAGAGAAATCATGCTGTTCCGTGGTAGTGCGAGAATCGGGAGTCCAAGTTTGCGTATGTCTTCATGGGGCAAATGCAACTCGGTCGCGGATGCTCGACCGTGATTCTGTGAGTAGAAAACTCTCTTCTGCCTCAGGTCATTGAGCTGCCCATCCGTCAATCTGCCCTGGTGGACGATCGCCAGAAATCGTAGAAGGCGCTCATTGGATGCTTCTGAGGCGGCGGTCTCTAATCTGCAGAATCTGTTACAGCGGAACAGAGGTAACCATACCAATCGGGCATACCTTTCAACCATTTCTTTCCATTCCATCATTCGACGCACGCGGAGGAGCATCAACACCATCCGGACATTTTCCGGGTTTACTATTACTGGTCTATACCGAAAGCCTCCTGTATCTGCAACGTAGGTCACCGGAATGTCGAGGAAGTCGCCCTCTTTCGCAACCGGAAGATCCCCGAGAATGTCAGCTTCGCCAAAGTATGAATCGGCTGGTAACCTCAACCCCACACTAGTGGGTATACATTTTATATCCTTCATGAGGTTAGCGATGTGATCCCACTGTGGTAGAGTCAGCTCTTCCACGAGCGCGAATTGAACGAGGATACGTGAAATACGCCGGCCCAAGTCCGGGTCCCCGTTCGGGCCGAGCTGTCGTGCTTGATCACAAGCATATTTGAGCCAAACGAGGAGCGGGAGTTGAGCCCAACCGAAAGACTCAACGGCATCCCTGCTAGGCACGCCCGACGTGATGTCGACGTAGATATTGTCCGGAGGGGAAAGGTCATCGGGCAGTGGGAAAAATGTAAAGTATTTGATGTTTTTGAGCGCAATCTCGACTCCGCGGCTAGAGCGTAGAACGCCCCGGGAAGCAAATTTATTGCAGAACTTATCTCCTGTAGCTTTGGCTTCGGGCGAAAGCAAGCTCCTCTTGGTCTCGTCCCACCAAGCAAAGAATGACTTCATCGCGTCCTGCGTGGCCCCCTTTTCAAACTCGGATACGATGTCTTGATACTTGAACCACGGGATGTCGTATCGCTGGACGATCTGTGAGCTCTGACGTGGCTCAATCCCCTCGTGAAGTACCAGATAGTTCTTGAGGAACGACATTTCTTTGTTTCTTTGGCGAAACCGCGTGTCCGACGCATCTAAAATTCCAACGTCGGACACAACCGGAAATGGAGACTTTGGCTCGTGGCAACAAGAGAAGAATGCATCTTGTAATATCTGCGACACCCCGCTATGCGGCATAGTAGGACCAAAAGCGAAAGACTTCATCGTACGCAAACCCCGGGACAGTTGCGTGGCACGCTCATTCATGGCTTCTGCTATACGCATTTCTTCTTCGTATATTATGCGTGCCAGAAAACCACCGACCCAAAGAACCTCATTGTTCCAAGCTGTTAACAACATCAGACAAGGGACGCGGGGTGTGTTGACTGTTTATTTACACACCTGCGACCTGCCCATTCCTGTCCAGCCACCGTCAGTACGTATCGCGATGTATGTGTACGTAATGTGCTTACGCCAAATCAATCGAGCCACGTTCCATGGTGGGTAAGAAGTGTGCAGAAATGTGTAGTCCTATGCCCGTTGTTTGGTTGGTACTCTGACCCTGAAAATGAAATGGAGGGCCACGTTGATAGTTGAGGAGTCAACACTTACTATGAAGAGGCGACCACTATGCAGTTCAGATTGCGAGATATCAACGTACGTCCAACAATGAACCAAAGATACGTACCTGTCATTCTCGGGAACAATCCCATGTGAACCAAAGAAAAGGCGCGCAAGATGTTTCGCCTTGTGTGTGTGCGAGTTGTTGATGCTGGCCAAGGAATCGTATTGTTCAGAATTAAACTAGAACAAGGACGGTCGGCGGCGGCGAATCGTTCGAACGAATGGTGCTTACATGGACAGCCCTGCATTTAAAGGAAGACGGAAGCGATTTCATGCTCGACTCGACTCCAGCCCTCATCTCCGACTCGGGTGGTAGATTAACGCATGTCATTGCTGTATACAAGTCGTGCGTGATTGCATCTTCCCGCAGTATAGCCTCAGAACTTCGAACGGCGGGCATTGCAGAATCCTCTCTAGAACGCATAGAGCGTTCAACCAAAGTATCTGCAGTATAGACGGGGGAGGAGGACGACGTCGAACTGAATGCCCATTCCGCAGTATCAATCGTGATCCTTTGAACTAGATAAGGTCAGAATTGACGAAAAGCGACTAGCGTAGCCTTTACCAATTCGCTGTATGGATTTCACGGTCAGGGTATTCGATGGAGTAGTGGGCATCAAGTGTTGAGGAACGGGTATGTCAATCGGTGACTTGCATAAACATTTTTGTACATGCAGAAGCCTTTGGTTGTCGAGATAAATTGAGATGGTGTGGATATTCGTCAGAAAGGCTACGGAAGAAACTAGGAACCTCGTGAGATCAGCGAGCATGGGTAACGGTTCTGGATCCCGCAACTCGAGCTCAACAGAGGTCCACGAATCCGGTGAGCAATCGGTAAACCGCTTGCGGAGCTAATTCTTGTTAGTCAATATCATGTCTATTTCTCCCTAGTATACGAGAACTTACCCTCCCATCTTTCCCTCTGGAAAATCGCAGCGACTTTCCTGGATGAATGCATGAATAAATACTGCTATGCCTTGAATCACGATAGAAAAAATAGCTTGCCATCGGACTTTACGATTGGTCGATCTGATTTACTCAGTACACTATAAAACCCTGATGGTGGGAAGATAAGCCTTCCAGGACCCCCCGAATAATGAAAGGATACTCACCCACCCCGAAAGCGCCGACTTTCTCGGAGTTATCATTGCCATGCGCTAATTCG
The DNA here is from genome assembly GCA_038093355.1 of Boletus calvinii. Lineage (NCBI taxonomy): Eukaryota > Fungi > Basidiomycota > Agaricomycetes > Boletales > Boletaceae > Boletus > Boletus calvinii. The sequence goes on along the minus strand of JBBPSA010000240.1, from coordinate 6,786 downwards.
CACCAGACAACTATTAGACTGGACTCCTATACACTAAAGAGGACGAAATTACCTATTTTTCCAAGCCTCTCCCAATCCTTCTCTTTGAAAATGCCCTTATTCTTGATGGTCCACTTGCGGATCTAATGTGAAGTGAAGACCGAAGTGATTCCCAAGCAAAATAACTGCTCACGTTTAACTTGCTGATGTTGTTACACTCGCTGGCAGACGGAGACTCCTCAGCCCCACCGGTCTCGAAGTGTACCTCGACGCAGGGAGCTTCGGCATCGTCGGCATTTTGGATTAGTTCTCGGAGTACTTGTGTGGCGAGTTGGCGAAGTCACAGCAGCAAGAAAAAAAAACACACCATCGAATGTTCCAGGGTAACGAGAGAGGATATTCACCAATGCTCGCTGGTCGACTTCGACTTCTTGTAGATTTGCCTCCTACTCTGCCTAAGAACATGTCCAACTGACTGGCCGGGAACATACGTCGTCGTGGTCAGACATTGCGTGCCAATGATTATGGAGATGGGCTGGTGCTTGGAGTATATAGACGCCCAGCGCCTCGCGCCGAAGGTCGGAGACAACGTTGTTGGTCCATGATGATCACACGCTGACACATCGGAGCGACTCAGAGTGGCGCGGTGATACCATGACACAAAGACAACAAAAGTCAAGTACAATGATTACTGAACTTGTCCTCACGACGTTGTCTCTCTACATACTGCCATCCCGAAGCTTCAACACCGCCCAAGTGGCTCGTGCAAAAAGTTGTACTGCCTCATCACAGCAGTCCGGCTCCAACTCATCCCAATTCTCCCATCTTTTTTTCTTTCGACTTATTCTGACATTCTGGCATGCCGCGTACAGACTTTAGGAAGGACTATGACTTGCCCCGCGGCAAATCCTGAGGAGGCCGGGCGGCTTGCAACAGAAGCTCAGCACCCAGATCTGCCAATGAAACCCAGATAGGCCAACAACAAGCCAAAGTCGAGGGAACAGTTTTCTTGTTATCTGTACAATGGGGGATTGGTGTGAATGAAGGTGGTTCAAGGTTCAGAATGGCATGGAATATAGCGGAGAAAGTGGGGGTGCTAAGTATTATGACTTTAACCTATCGCACAAAGTTAACTAAAGGGTCTGAGCATTGATAGCATGAGGTAAAATACCTAAATAAAGAAGAACGTGTTCACGGTCAGCGCCGAACCTCGAGCTCAAGGGCGCCTAGAACACCTGCTAAACGTGTGCCCGGATGTTGTCGTCGAAGGGAGGTGTGTACTAGCTTTCGAATAAAGTGAATTGCACTGACTAGCGAAGGAGAGCATACAAGGGTGATTGATACTGGTGCCTTCGGTAAAATATTCTCGGTCGCATTCCACCCTGATGGAAGACATTTGTTTGCCGGTGGTGCAGGTAAGACAGTTCGACAGTGGGACGTGGAGACAGGACAAGAGGTCGGGGAGCCGATGGAGATGGCCAGCGAAGTCAACGCCATTGCCGTGTCGAGGGATCACAAATGGATAGTGAGCGGGAATGATCACGCCACAAGCGTATGGGACGCGAAAACCTACCAAAAGGTCCTCGAGGTGGACAAGGCGGCCAAGGAATGCACCGTCGAAGTTGATGTCCACCCCAACTCGAGCAGGTTCGCCACTGGGAGATACTTCAAGAAGTCGGTCACCATCTGGGAAATAACCACGGGTGATCAGCTTCTTGGTCCGCTGGAACACGACGGTTTCCTTGTCGGAGTCAAGTTCTCCCCGAGTGGTCATCAGATTGCTGCTGCCAGCCAGGGTTCCATTCGTGTCTTCGACAGTGGTAATGGCAACCAACTCATCAGCATCAACATTGATGTACCCCCCTGGGCCCCAATGACTCCCCTTGCGTGGTCAAACGATGGGCAGCAAATCTTCACTGCATCTGAAGACCGAAAACTCAGATCTTTCGATGTGTCTACCGGATCCCAGCTCGCAGAATCACCGATTCACAGTGGCAACCATGACGTCGTATCAATTGCTCTAGCTACCGGTAACGGGAAATTCATATCTGCCTTTGCGGGTACTTTTCTTTCTTTCTGGGACGCCTCTGCTTTCACCCAAATCGGCCCTGCCATCGAGGACACGGAGACCCCTCGGTCGATTGCTATCTCTTTAGATGGCAGTTATCTCGCGACTGGCGGAGAGTTCGGAAAAATCACCGTTCGTAGTCTTGGCGACATTCTCCCCGAATCCTATGGTCCATTCAATGTAAGTAGTTGAACATTCTCAATGTCTAATCTTTTCAACCAATTTCTTGTCGCCCTCTCTCGTGTCCAGGCCGTGAGTGCTAAATTGTTTCGCGACAGGACCGTTGTTCTGTCTGTGTTTACGTACTCCCCTAGGCGGCTCCTCGGGAGGAGCATGAGTCGGAAGGACTCAAGGATGCGCAAGAGCAACAACTCGATGAACAGTTGTCGACCTCAGGTGTCAAAGACAACAAAGCACAGGACTTATCCTCCGTAGGAGTTTTACCATTCCGTTGCCAAAGGAGTCGCGCAAACTCATACATCACGTCACACTGTGTAGGCAACTCCATCACCACACTCCAATCCACCCGAGTCAGAGACACACAGTGATGATAACGACCTACTCGATGTATGGGCCTGCTCATTTCCTTCTGAAACAAAGTCTCAGGTTGGCCTAGGTTGAGTTACCATCTAGCACGCCCAAACCTCTGTTCAACTATGATGAGGTTTGTGGCCATCTGATTGCCTTTTTGACTCCATGTTGACACTGCAGAAGCCACCATCCCCAGCATCCTCATCCCATCCTCGCGATGCTGGAGCACCTCCACTTGGCCCGTCTCATGCAGATCCCCCACCCATAATCCCTCCTATCGAGACGACCTGGCTAGAGAAGCATCTCGATACCTCTCAGTCTACTGAAGCGACTCAACGTCGAACGTTCAGAAGTTGGCTGCAAGCGAGGATGGAGAGAGGTAGCAAAAAGCAGGCTTCCCATCAGGCGGACAAGAATTCCAGCCAGTTCGCTGATCCTCGACCCACGTCACAGGTAGGACTGAATAGTACAAATGAGGGACCTTCGACATGGACTGCAGGTCGCCGTCAACGAGTGGGTGTTCTTCTTTGGTGGACGCATGTGTCCATCTGACACATTATTATAGCGAACGGTCGCAAAATCCCCGGTGAAACCACAGGTTTGTTATCCTCGAGTTTGTATGTAGACCCTTGTGACACATTACAGCGTAAACCACCTACCAAAGCTGTTACCCCCAGCCATCCGAACAATAACGCGGCAAATCCTGCAGATCCAAAGGAGGGCACGGTGTGTCTTTTTCTTGTGATGGTTGGCCTCGTCATGACGACTGACCTTCTATTAGGTACAACACGCAAACGATGCATCTCATCCTTCAGTTGTGAAGGTCCGAGTAACGGTTCGCACCCTCTCGTTCAGCTTACTCTATTAGACTCACAGTGAACCACGGTAGGAAGCAGGACGAACTACCGTCTTAATCACATTCCCTTCGTGGGTTTCCTGTTTCCGTGGCTGTACGAGCGATGGAACGCATTGACATGGATAGAGGGTAGCCTGCTCTTACTGAGCGTTGACGTTGCCGTCGGCAATTAGGTAGATAACATCCGAGTCCATGGAAAGCCGGAGTCGCATGAGTGCGGTTGTGCGGTTTTCCATACGAGTCCAACCACATAAGTCTAGCCGACTCGGTCGAGTTGATTGGCTGCAGATCACGCACATTCGTTATGTACAATTCAGTGACTGTGACCATTGTCACCTAATATGGTCCTCTTTCCTGAGGTGCTTTCGGTGTTCACTTAGCTTCCTTCTACTTTAAATTGGTGTGATAACGAACCCAAACGTCCACCTACAGGTCTGCCTAGTAGTCATTCAAGACAACGTACGTGTGGCAGAACCCCGGTCTCTTAGTAGATTTTTAAGATTACGGGTAAGGCAAGCCACTAATTCTCGCTTTGCTGTGAACAATGACTACTAGTACTCGTCCAGAAACAAAGCACATACTAAGCACAAAAGAAGTTGGGGGCATGTAGCACATTATGCACAATTGGTGGTAGACGAGTGTGAGCAAACGATGCCCGTATGCTCAGGTCAGGGTTCTTTGTACATGTTTTGATTGCTCAACTGCCTCCATTATTCGGATGCCAGCCTGAGTGCGTCAGTGCCTGTCCATCTGTATCCAGGAACAACACGCTGGTAGTGAAGCAAACGGATACTCATGTGAGGCGACTGCCCTTCCTGTGTGTGAACTCACGAAGAGGAAACGTGTTTCTTCTGAAACCAACAAGGAGTATGGAGTCAGCGAGCACACTGGCAGAGCGGTCCTCGGAGTCGTCGACGTGGAAGCTAGGTGTGTACCCCTCGTTAAACGGCGTGATTTCCGATAGCAGAGTTGACTCATCCCAAAAAGAAATCAAAAACAGTGGGCACAGCGTTGCATACTCTGTCGCCTTCTATCCTGATGGAGAACATCTATTGAGCGCTGGAGGGAATGGGATTCGGCAATGGCAAGTCAGCGATGGTCGGGAGGCGCCATGGGGGCCAGAATTGCAGGACCACGATGTCTACGCCATCTCTTTGTCAAGGGATCACAAGTGGATAGTGAGCGGGTCCGAGCAGGGAACAAGCGTGTGGGATGCAAAAGTCCACGACAAGGTCCGCCAGGTGGGCCCGTCCGATAACTTCGTGCTCACGGTGGACATCTCCCCCGACTCGACTAAATTTGCGACGGGGACTGGGTCGCGCGGGACGGATCCACATTCGGTCAATATCTGGGATATCACGACTGGAGAAAGGCTTATTGGCTCGCTCGGACATGATGGTGCCGTCGTTGGAGTCAAATTTTCTCCCAAAGGCAACCATATCGCCACCCTCACTCAGAATCACCACATCCGAGTTTTCGATAGCGGAAATGGCGACCAGCTCATCGAATTCGACCACCAGATGCCAGAGTGGTCTGCCCTCACTCCCATCGTCTGGCCTTCTGATGGTCGGCTCTTCGCCATATCCAAGGGTGGTCAAATCAAGTCTTTCGATACGTCCACCGCATCCCAACTTGCCGAATGGCAAATTCACAGTGATAACAGCGATGATCTCATATCTATTGCTCTCTCTGCAAACAACAAATTCATTGCTTCATCCGCCGGTCGCTCCGTCTCATTCTGGGACACATCGACATGTACTCAACTAGGTAGCGTCTTGAGAGACGTGGATCGAATACGCTCCATTGCCTTGTCTCCCGATGGCACCCACCTCGCGACTGGGGGATACAACAGCACAATTACAATATGGAATCTAAGAGACATCCTGCCCGAAGCCTATCTTTCCATCACCGTGAGTACGCTATTCCTGATGTTGGGGCGACCAATAACATCCAGTTATCAATCTACGTATCTTAATGCGCGTAAATTCATTTCCAACTTGCGTCCAGAATGTGGGTACCCACGTCTTGGTGATGCAAGCTTTCTGAATGTTGACATACGGTATCAAGGTATCACCCGAGTCAGAAAGGCCTCAAGATGACGGATCACATCCCAATCCTCCGGAGCTCGAGACTGGCAGCCGAGACGACGACGATGACGACGACGCTCTCCTCCAGGTAAGAATTGATACGGTTCTTCCAATCTCAAGGCGTTAATGATGGTAACAGGTCGAGTTGCAACCTAGAACATCTGCCCCATTATTCAACTATGAGGAGGTATGTAGTGAGAAGGCATCCTATTTTCTGTGTTAATAATATGTTCCAGCCACCCTCGCCGCTGGCTGAATCGTGTGATAATCCTCGGGAGTCTGGTGCGTTACCACCAGACTCGTCCGAGGCTAAATCGCACGGCCCTCCCGGTCCACCAATGATCTCGTCTGCTAAGGTGTCTGAATCGAACCTAAATCCTGACAATTCTAAGGCGCCAAGGGGGAATCAACGTCGAACCATCGGGGGGTGGTTCAGAACAATGATGAAGAGGGGCAGTCACAATTGGATCCCTCATCAAACGGTCTCAGAGGAGCCCTCTCAGGATTGTACACCACCTTCAAACGAGAAACCTCCAACGATAATCCCCGGTCAGCGGGTACGAGTGAGTGTGTCCTTTCCCTCGGTATAAGGATGGATGTCTGACAAGGCGGCTCAGCGGACGGTTGGAAGGTCTACCGTCAGAAAACAAGTTTGTTCATACATAAATCCATTTATGAAACATCGTTACTTATCGCGCTTACAGAAGAAAGCAGCCCCACGACCCGCTGCGTCGACCCAACTGCCCGAAGCCACACCGCGCTCAGAAGCCGATCCCGCCACTGTTCCCGACGAAACGAAAGCCGATGCCACGGGTGCGCAAAACGACATCGAGGTAAAGGTCAGCCTCGTGCACTCGGAAGCTGAGGTTCACACTAATTCTTGTAGCGAGGACCTGGAGGACCTTCATCGTACAATTTTAATATTTCCTTTTCCCTTTCAGTTTCGATACCATCATGGATTTGTTGCGTTCACGCAGACACTGGTGGTGGAACGCATTAAAGAGCTACCTCGAGTTGTGGATAAAAACGTTAATATCCGGTTTTTCCTCGATTCCGACTTCACGCATTCCCGCTCGGTTGATGTAATATCCTTGTACTTACTATCTCCATGCTAATTATCCCTTTCTTTTTCGATCTCGATACCTTCGTGGCTTTGTTGTGGTCGAACGCATTAAAAGAGCTACATCACCGTTTGCGGACGACAGTCCCTATAGGCACTTCTATCCCTCGTTACCAGTTCTCTTGTTTCTTGCATCCTCGTTGCG
>JBBPSA010000239.1:0-12628 GCA_038093355.1 Boletus calvinii | reverse complement strand
TCTGCAGTGGTCGCTCCAATTCCTATCTGATCCGAGCCACCCTATTTGACGGGTAAACCTTGATGGATGAAGAGTCTCGGATACAAACACACAAGGTGCTTCCATACTTGGACATTCAAATCATGATTTGTCGACACACAATGTTAACGCATGCGCCTGCAGGTAGAGTGAGATTTTTCCGGGAAAAGACCGACCCGGACTGGGATGGGCTCTCGAAGATCTCGATGTAGACAGTGTCCATCTCAATGAGCCGCCTATTCATGACTTTTTTTTTGGGAAACCGGGCTGAAAGTTTAGCATACTGCCGCAAGGGAGGCTAAAGCCCCCGCGAGCATTCAAACGTAGTTCACACACCCTTGCTTATCATTCAGGCCGATCGTACGACGACCCGCTTCGCTTCGCTGGGTCCAGAATCCACGGATTGTGACGGCAGAGGGCTTGCCAATGTACGCTGACACACGCATCATGTTCGCAATGGATGAGGCCTCAAGGCCTCACGAGCCGTCAACACTGCGGTTGATATGGGCGCGTGCACGTTCCTGTTCCTATTCCTCTATTTCGAATTTACCTTTTTGCTGGGGGATTACTAAACAAGTGCACAACCAAAAGGTTTCATCGCACATGCGATGCTCCGCCGTGTTGCGAAACTGTCCCGGGTTTCCCGACTCGTCACTTTGCACAGTCCGACGGTCGTTTTCTCTTGGTGTGCTTACCTCATTGGAGCTCATCCCCTATCGGTATTGCCTCCCCCGGACCGTGTGGTCATGGTGATAGCGTGGCCGCCGGGGCGCTTCGCTGTTCTGATCGCGTGGAACCGTGTAGCCCAGTGATACTCCCGAAGTTTCATGTGGCCCTTGGCCGGGTGTCGTCCTGGCTGACCGATGATGGATGACGCTTTGAGGGGCTCATCCTGGCGCATCGCGCAGTCCATGACCACGGTGGAGTTAAGTGGTAAAAAGAAGTACGTACAAATGGTGTCACGGGAACCCATGTGCCAACCTTTTCGCTTGCGATCGTGAAGGATCACTGGTATGGGGGAACGATCGACAGATCGAAGGCTGCCAGTGATACAGTGCCGGCGTGATGCTAGTGTCACCATCCAATCTGATCCCGAGTACGAAATGAACTTGACTCAGACCACCAGATGATCCGCTCAGCTCTCTTGAAGTATCACGACGATCCCAAGAAGTAAAACAGGTACCATTTTATAGCCAGGACAATGTATATGTGTGGATAATACAGAATGCGTAGGGTATAGATGCAGAATTAGAGGGGAAACGCTTTCGATACAATGGGGGGGGGTCTATCTCGTTGCCAAGTGTACGTCAAAGGGAAAAGGTCATGCACAGCATGGTATCTATAGTTTTGCGATTGCAGGTTGCATTTTGTTGAGACACGCCGACGCCACGACATTGCCGGTGCCCTTGTTGATGACCTGGACTCAAGATCAGGATCGGCTACGCGCAGAGCCTCAGGGTCGCTTACCTCGCATCGAGCACTCATGATACGGCCGCCCATGGCGATAGAGGTGCTGATAATTTGAAGACACGACCCTCTGTAACATTGACAGTCGAGGTCAGCCAAGCACGCTTCGCCAAAAGGGAACAAAAAACGCACGCAGGAGCAGGGGAATGAAAGACGACATTCATAGCTTGCGTGACGCCGACACCGTTAACGTTTTGAATCAACCCCAGGGCAACAAGCGGTGTACTACAACAATTGTCGATTAAGAATGCGAGGCACCCGCCGTGAAGCATCCCTGCCCCATTCAGCATGCCTGGGGAGATGGCTGTCAGATGACGAGTCTAGGCTGTGTACACACACGGACAACCTACTTTTGTTGACAACCACTTCCGCAGTCGTAACGGCCTCCATTCGGCCATGCCTTTCTTTGCTGTCGTAGGCGCTAATATCAACAAACTTGACAGCTTTGGCGACGTGGTGGCCGAAACACTGTTCATCTCCGGCACCATAGGCAATGAAGGTGTTGAGGATGAGCTGCTTGACATGCGCTGACACATTGCCCTGTATTTGTGATGCGTCACCGCAGTTGGAGAGCGAAGCGGGATCGACCCAGGCTTTCCGTGCAGGTTTTGAGGTGCCATCATAGATGACGGACGAAGAAGACGAAGAAGAGGTACTAGTATATGGTTCGTAAGCAACAGCGGCAGCGCTGGCGTAGACAGTGGAGGTCCTTGAAGACATGGCTGAGGTGCGGGGAAGGAATGGGTGTCGGGATGGGGCAAAGGGATGTGCTGATATTTATCCGAAAACCAAAGCGGAAGAAAATGAAATGGAAAATGAATTGAAATGAGCCGCTTGGCTAAAATTAAGGTGATTTATCGTGAGTAGCAGAGTGCGAGCTTGCACTGACCTTCTTGATGTGGAAGTCGCGTTGGCCTTCCCGTGTCAGATCTGAATAGATCCAGGTGTGAAAGGGGTCCATACGCGGATTTTGGTCGAACTGATACAAGGGTCAATGAATGCAAATTGAGTTATTGTCATATCGCACGAGCCTGAGGGCCGTCGACAGCAAGCACAATGACGGTCAGGAGACTGGCATGCCAACGTATACGAACCTAAAATATCTATCGCCCTGGCGAGCTCGACACTTCACGTCGAGAAAAAGAGTCGCCATTGCGGCCATGACGGCCGTCCGCGAACCCGCTAGGTGAGAATCGGAAGATTTGTCAGTTGGCAGATAATACGATCGCAGTCTGTAGGACTCTAAATTACACCACATGTCTTCCTCCTGAGGAAGCTCCGAATTGGGACTCAGGAGATTTGCCGAGATGTTCCCAAGGTGGCCATGTCGTGAAAGGCAGCGCATGAAAATCCGGCGGAACAGTAACTTGCACGGGGGAAGTTTGCAAATGGCACTGGCTAAACAAGCACACGTAATTCCCAAGGTAATGGGCAGGAGCAGGGTTTGGTCTCCCACGCTGACCGCCGTCAACGAGATGGGTCATTGAATGCCCTACATGAATACAGGCCCTCGTTCCTCCGTGGGCATCGAGAACTCGAAAATCCACGTTCCTGGTTGATATAGCTAACGATCAGGTCTTCTTTCAAAGCGCGAAAATACCTTTTTCACGCTCATTTCTTGTCGGTCTTTCGTGTCAAAAAAGCACACATGCTACACGGAGCTGGAAAATCGCTGAGAACAGTCAGCGCTTGAAGAGGTTGGAACGCTCACTGCTTCGTATCGCCGTACATAGTGTAAGTGCCATTCTAAACTTTTGGATAATTCAGTTTGTTTTGGTTGCGATCCACATACAATCGCCTCGTTGCCCGAAGTGAGATGCAAAGATGCATTCCAGTCGTAGCTGATGTGTTCCGAGATAGATCGCTCTGGGTCTCGACCTCATCCAGATTACCACCGAGAATATATTTGATTCCAAATCACAGAGATGGGACCTGTCCGGAGGCAACGACGCACTCGATGGGAAACACTCGAGAAGTACCAGACTGCGTGTACGTGATCGGTATTAATGACCATGAGGTTAAAAATGGCTCCAACTTAGTCGCAGCCCACGCAAGCAGGGTAAGAATACGATGTGCCGCACGCGGGATCGACGATGAGTCTGCGGAAGGCGATGCTCGACCGAGCGCCACACAGTACACAGATCAACTACAACAATTGCACCACAAAAACGCGGCAGGCTATAGCAGAGACGACAGCGCACCAAGCGATGTCCACGACAAACTCCCAGGACCAACTGACATTGATCGATAGCTTCGAGAGACCCGAGATGAAGTTCCATAATGGTCATCTGATGTTTCAGGTGTCTCGACCCAGAGGATTCAGCGCTCAACCATGCAAAGCTGCAGCGAAGCTGTGATTCCACGTTTGCGGTACCGGTACTAAACCTCCATGACGACGAGAGGTCAGGTAAAAATCTTACTGCAGTATCACTTAGATATGATAGAGGTAGATATTTCAGTCTACCCCATTTCGATTGTATTTCGCTGCTAAGCCAAAGTTGACAAATTAATTAATTAAAGAATTCCTATCGACGCGCGTCCTACGCGTATACTCGCAGCTTCACCACGAACGACATGGAGACCTCGTTTGCATTGACCGGAAAGGGCTACGTGATCGTCGCAGCGGACACCACCGCTGCCAGATCCATCGTCAAGATGAAGGATGACCAGGATAAAATCAAAGAGCTGAGCTCACACTTGCTCATGGCGTATTCTGGAGAACCAGGTCAGTCCAACGCGTACACCATCCCCGTCCGTGCAACTAACCGATCCTTGTTCCATTGTATTTGTTTTCTTCAGGCGATACGATCCAGTTTGCAGAGTATGTCGAACGTAACATCCGCTTGTACCAAATTCGCCATCTCTACCCCCTCCGCCCATCTGCTGCTGCTTCGTGGATCCGTCGTTCGCTCGCAGAGTCTCTTCGATCCAGAAACGCATATTCGGTCAACCTGCTCATCGGTGGATATGACCTTGCAGAACACAAGCCTACTCTCTATTGGATAGATTATCTGGGAACGACAGTGGAGGTGCCCTTTGCGGCCCATGGATACGGAAGTTACTTTGCGTTGAGTTTGTTGGATAGGTGGGCCATCGACCACATTTGGGCTGGAGGTGGGACTTGCTGATGAATCTTTCTCAGGTATCACAATCCAGAAGCAACACTCGAGGAGGGCTTGGCTACACTCAAGCGTTGCATCGACGAAGTCTCCAAGCGATTAGTAGTCAGTCCGGAAAGGTACAAAGTCAAAGTAGTCGACGGGGATGGCGTTCGGGAAGTCGAGCTGTAACATGTCGTCTCATTCGTCAACCGTGTAATATCGTTTACCATCCGCCACCGTGATAAACTCCAAACCAGCTTTCATCATTCTAGGATGTGAGTTCCTTCCACGCGATCACCGCCCATGATCCTCTCTGTTTTCTTCTCGCACGTTACGACCCTTTTGACGCGTGCGATCGCCGCCATCTGCAACTCCCCTGTGCGACACAACATCGCAACAGCTTTCACAATGTCCGATCTCCGTAGTCTCGGTCCCCAGATACTCTCTGGATACGCATCCACCAGCCGGACGAGTGCCAATTGGGCCATACCACTTCCCTGACAAAACATTCCGGCAACCGCATATGGGTGCAAGAACGTGGCTTGACCTATGTAAAGGGAGTGCAGGCTGAGAATATTCGACAACAAAGGGGGATAGTACTCTCCCTCTGGACCGGAGCATGTCGCGAAGCTGATGTTGGTCACGGTTATTTCCCTGATGTTGCGCCACGATGAAAATTGCTTGAAGAGACACGATGCGACCGTCGGCACAATCTTTTTTCGTTTATCATCATTCATATTATTCGGATAGTAAACACCCGCACGAGACCTACGACATGGGGACAACATTGTACTCACAGCAATAGAAAAGTGGTGGTCAGGGTCGGGACCTGTCCATTCAAACGTATCCGGACTATGGGTATGCGCACACGTGCACGTCGTCAATACTCGGTATCGACGTATACAGCGTCCGTGACTGCGGACCGTTTCGGCCTCGCAGCAAGGCGATGCTCACCTAACTGCGTCCAGTCCCTGTTCGAGGGCGTCGACCGCCGAGTCCCGTGCATACGAGTGCATCCGCAGACGGAGGCGTTTCAGTCGCAAGTCGCGCGACGTGGCCTCTGCGACGCGTGCGAGTTGTCGGCATTTCATCAAGGCATCAGCAAGGTCGCCGAGAACACCGCGTTGGGCTTTCCCCGCAAGATCGACTGACAAGGTGCGCGGTGCGATGGGCGGCTGGGGTGCCTCTGAGAGAACAAACTGGTGTAGCTGATGCGGGGAGGTGAACTTGAGATGTGTGTAGAGGTGGTCTATGCCCAGATCGCGGAAGACCCTGCAGACGCAGAGGACGTCGCTCGGGACGGCGGTTACATCGAGGGCGGTCTGGATAATGAGGGCGACGATCTCGTGAGGCAGGTCAGTGAGCGACATGGAAAGTACAGGGCTATCCAAACGTGCGTCTCAGGTCAAAGTTACCCTGCACCAGTACCATAGGAAAGTCGGAAACCGGATGAGTCCGAATATAATGTTGGTGGGAAAGCGAAGGAGCGGAAATGAATCAGATCTCTGAAGACTTTGTCCCGGGAACTTGAATTACAGCTGTTTTCATTTTGATGCGGAATCTGATTCTGTGAAAGTCGCGCCTCGGACACTGCCGGGATAGGACCCCGAACTCAACTGTTCACTTTGTCAAGTGTGACCTGTGTGACTCATCAGCTGCTGTCAACCATGTTTCCTGCTGCCAGTGACTCAAATATGGAATATATTTTCACCATTTCTCTTACTGTCTACTCTATCATCAAGAAGAAGACAGCTAATGGCAAAGGAGCTGCTCCAAAGGAAGAAAAGGCTGTCAGTTGAGCTACAATTTTTGATTGATGACACAAACTATCATGATTCTTGACAAGCATGGATGAGATCAATACAAGCTCTTGGTAAAGAGGCAGTTCACATTTAAGTATATACCACTATAACTACATTGGAGATGAATGTGATATCTGCCATACTGAGGATACAACAGTGCCTGATGATGCAGGAGTAGGTGTGGGGTTGTACATGACACTGAGTCTTTCAGTCTTGTATACAAGCATCTTCTTGATACCCAGGAGGCAACAAATCTCTTTCATGGTGTAACCATCTTCAGAGACTCGCAGAAAGAGCTGGGATATTGAGTTTTGTGTGGTTGGAGATGATGTGCTGAGGCATAGAGCAGTGGATGTGGTAAAGGGCGAGAGGCACAATGCACGCAACTGTGACACTGGCAGCGAGTTCGGGGTCCTATCCCGGCAGTGTCCGAGGCGCAACTTTCACAAAATCGGATTCCGCATCAAAATGAAAACAGCTGTGATGTTCACTCACACTCATGATCCTGGGCCCCTGACGGGACCAACTTTGAGTACTGATCACCAACGATGCCAGCCCCAAATAAATGAGGGAAACATCGTGTTTTTCGAGGTAGGTCTGAGTGCCACCCTCAGGCAGTTACGGCGTACAATTCCCCTTGCAATCCTTTCACAAATATGATCGATACTCACGATGGTTGTCAATCATGATCTTCAAACTACGCACAGGGTCAGCTCGAGGAGTAATCTCGCCGACTCGTCCACGCGATATTCAAGTTCCGGATATTGCGACCGGACCTCATCGACCCCATCGGAGGACGTGAAACACGGATAACCAGCCCCGCGATAAAATCCTCGTGGCGGTATGCTGTGTCTGTGGCACACGCAGTTCATTATTGCCTTTATTGCTCGCAGTCCCATCAGTCGAGACAAATGCATGCTTGGCACGACAGCTTCGACTGAGATGTAGTGGCAATGGCGATGTACGAACAAACGTGTCTAATCATCACTGTCCACCTGCGATCCGGGGGTAAGATCATTCCAGGACGATCTCATGATTCATGAACAGTCACGCACCGTGCTCGCCAATTTCCCCCTTGCACGCGTTGCAGCCGCTCTGGTTGAGCTCCGGCCAGAAGGTACAAATGACAACATCGATTGTTGCGACGACCCTTTTGCCTTGTTCGTCGTTGTCTTCTTCGCTGGGGTTTTCTTGGCGGTCGATTGGCTACGAGAGGGATATCAGACGAGAAGTGTCCAACGCGAGAAAGAACGTGGATCACCTCAACACCGCGGCCCTGCTCGTCTTCTTCGTCGGGGCTGGCGCGGGCTCGTCCTCGTCCTCGTCTTCGTCCAGTTCAATGACATCTTCTGATTCGCTCGCAACAGCCTTCTTCCCCCTTCCTTTCGCCGGCGCCTTCTTTGCAGGCGCTTTTGTGGCGGTGGTGGTTTTCTTCGAAGTCGTGGCCTTCTTTTTAGGAGGCGGCACCTCATCTGATTGCGCTTCGAAATCCGATCCGGCCGCATCAACGTCTATCATCATCGAGTCTACCGAGGCGCCGTCATCCGAGTCTTCCACTCGAGCTTTGCCTTTGCCCTAATACATTGTCAGTGCTGTGAGTGTCGAAAGAGATCTCAGGGACAAGGTAACCTTAGATTTCGCAGCCTTTCCCGTCCCAGCCCGTTCTGCGTATTCCTGGTCATGCTGCTCTCTGATCTTGTAAACCTAAAAAGCCATGAGCGGCAGATATTATAGGATAGGATATGCGTGAGTGACGCACCACATCGTCGAGGTCAGCCTCATCCAATTCCCCGTTCGCTTGTACACCTTTCATAAGCGCTCTCAACGCAGTCGACACATGGCTAGAATATAATTCATGAGTGATCCAAGGCGGACAATCCCCACGCACTTGGATATCGCATGCGAGTCGTCCTTCTCCACAAACATTTGTATCGCGTCCGACATACCAGCTTCACCAAGCAGCTGCAATTCTTGTGCCGCCAAGTACTCCTTGACAAGCGTATGCACCCGGACCTTGGAGAGCTTTTCGGAAATTGAGAGTTCCGGATCGTCAATACTGAGCTCGGGTTGGTCGATTGTGACCTTGGCAGTCCGTGTTGTTTTCTTAGCGCGGTGAAAGACCAGGACGTCGCGTGGATTTGCGATACGACCCTGGAATTCTTGGCCGAAACGGATGGGGTTGGACATTTCACTGACACCTGTCGTGTCCACCTAGAGAAAATGTACATGAGACCACAACCATAGAGAGAGGTGTGTTCCAAAGCACCTTTAGTCGAACGAGCGGTAACATACGCGGTAGTTCCTCCTCTCCATCTTGGGCAGCCCTCTTGTTTTGGTCATCCCACAATTGGTTGGCTTGTTCGATCAGAGCATTGACCTATTGCAATCCCTTTCAATCAGAATGAACATCCTAGATCAGGGAAAACATGGTTTACTCGAGATTTCAGAAATTTGGATACGGCGATCTGATCATTAATATCAAACCCCTCCTCCTCGGAGGCCTCGCTGAGAACGACGTCTTCCAGTACGAACGGCCGAACCGTTCGCAAAGGTATGGGCTTCAACTGGAATTCTTTGCCCTGAATTTCCACCAGCGCAACGTGTCTGAAATAAAACAATGCGCAGCCTGAGGACAGAATGCCGTCAGCACATGGTGCACCGCACTCACTTTTCAATCGATTCGCCGTCAGCGAGAGAAGTGGCTATTGACGACCCAGGCTGCGTGACAAAATAGTTTTTCCCAGCAACCGACTCTGGTACGATGCGACAGTCGTGCTCGTGACCCCAGACAACGAGATCCACGCTGTCATCGAACATGCCTTCAGGGACTGACTCCTGGGGACCATGTCGCACACTGCCACGAGGAGAGGTGACATTTATGAGAACATTGTAAACAAAGTTCACTGCGAGCGAGCAATCATACCGATTTTGGTGAAGGAGTAATATATTAAACCACTCATTCTTGTTTCGGGGCATGTACATGCGGACTCGGTTGCTCCGAAGTTCGAAATGCATGCGTTGGTCTTTGACATTGCCCACGCCATATAATCCAAGAAAAGTGTTACCCTTGCGGAGGAGAACTGGTCTGATTGCGATGCCGGTCTGCTGTGCGTCAGCGTTTGAGACTGGAAGATCATACTTCCCCATATAGTTTAAAAGACCAGACACTGAGAGGACATCCAGAGCACACAGTGCGCCCTCCTAGAAAGCGTTGTCAACGGCATGGAGTACCACCTGTAGTCCTACTCACGGGGCCGGCGCCTTGTGGGTCATCATGATTGCCGTGGATTGAGAAGACAGGGATACCAACGTTCAAATTAGGATCCTCGTAGTTTATTGCTGGGAAACTAGACATGCGTAAGCATCGGGGAAAGTTCAATGAATGTAGCATACTTGTAACCCTCCGCTTTTCCCTCGTTTGGATCGCTCAAGAGCTCGAGTTGAACTGGCTTTTCGTTCAGTGTGTACTCGCGTAGGAGAGCGATCACCTGATAGAGGCAATCTCTGGATGGTCTATTTTCGTGGAACAAGTCACCAGCAAGGAGAATAAAGTCGACCTAGTTCCGTGTTAGCGGTCTTGCCAACGATAATGACCGACATGGACGTTCGCAAGTGGATAGTTCCGCACACACGGCGAGCAACCCGCAAAAATAAAGTTGAACTCACGTCATGTTTGACTGCCAATTGCAGGATTTCCTTGAATGTGTTGATAGAATCTTGGCCCCGAATTGGATCTCGTTCCAGGTAACCAATGTGGTTATCCGTCGCTAGCAGGATTCTCATTGTGTTGTCCAGTTCTTTGATACATCCAATGTTTGAGACTGGGTCTAGAAAGGGGGAAATTATGCACTTGCCAATGTTCCGAATGGTGGGTGGTAGAGGTACCGAATCTCTGCCAGTATCCGACATGGCTAACCCGTGTCAAACTAGAAGAATTAGCAATTTTAACTTTGCGCAAATGCGACTGTGATGGTGACTCTAATAACACTGAAACGCGACGCGCGCGTTGGAAGTGGCGTTCTCTCACGTGAGCGGACACAACGCAAATAGTCGGGGCTGCGCTTTTCGACTCCTACGATCTCGACGTTTTCCATCTTGACAAAACCCAAGCCCAGTTGCAAGGCTTGAAAAGCTCAACAGCCGCACGAAATAACACATCATCTCCGTGCACAGTCGAGCTGTACACACACGTATAACGATGTCTTCACAAAATGGCGCCCGTGGGCAGCAGCAAAATAACCACCTCCTTGTCGTATGTCGTGCAAGGTATATGATACTTTTTGGGAACTAAAGTAAGCTCAGACGGGGACGGTGTTGTTCTATCTTGTAGCGGCATTGGCGGTGTGTAATGTTGTGTCTCAGTACCCCGTTGCTAGCTCATGACAGCCTCGCAGATGGTCATGGCGTACGCTGAATTTCTATGTTCATTCTGATACCGGCTGAGGTGCTGCAGGAATAAATGGGTGCTGCAAACGACCTCAGCTCCGCTCTTTTTCCTGTTCACACAGCTCATAATCGCTGTTGTCTTGTTCCTCGTTTCACATGCAGCAAAACTTGTCCAAGTCCCTTTGTTCATCGATGCACAACTCATCAAGGGACTTGCGCCTATGGTCACGTTGAACGTCATTGGTTTGAGGTAGGCCCGCAGTTCTGCTATTCGTGCGTGTATCCGCTCACCTTGGGACAGTTTTAGCAATTACACTCTTAAATACGTCGACGCCTCGTTCTATCAGGTTGCCCGTGGACTGTTACTCCCATTCACCGTTGTGACTTCCTACGTCTTCTTGCACGCACGACCTTCCCTCCGCATCCTCATCTCGTGCTCGGTGGTCACACTCGGTTTCTTTGTCGGCATCTTCCTCGATGCTACCCCAATTGCTTTGCTCGGTATTGCATTTGGTGTTGCCAGTTCCGCCATAACTGCGGTGCACTCGGTTGTGATCAAGAAGAGCCTTGATGTGGTCAAAGGCAGTGCCATGCACCTTTCTTGGTACACGAACTTGCTGAGTGCTGTGCTCTTGATCCCTCTTATTGTCCTTGTGGGAGAGGTACCCGCTATTACCCACCTCTTCTTCGGGCAAGACGACATTGTTCCCGCTCCCGGTGAGCTTTCGGAACTGCACACGTTCGTCTGGGGGTCTGTCATTACCGTAAGTACCTGTCCCGTTTTTGAGCGTCCGCTGACAACGAACGGACTTGACAGGGTGTTATTGGGTTCTTGATGAGCCTTGCTAGTCTACTTTCTATCAAAGTGACGTCTCCGATAACACACATGGTCTCGTCCGCCGTCCGCGGCGTTGCCGCGTCTCTGTTGGGCATGTGGCTGTTTAGTGATGTGATCTCCACGCGAGTGTTTTACTGATGTTTCCGTGTACTCCCGGGCTAATCTGATCGAGTCTAGTGGGCGCGCTTCTTCGATCGCGATTATCCTTGGAGGATCCGTTTGGTACACGTGGGTGAAGCACGTCGAGTCGCAGACACCCAAGGCTGGTGAGAGGGAGAGCACCATGTACGAGAGAGTACCACTAGAAGATGTCGAGGCAGGCAAGGTTAACATGTCCCAAAAACCAGAGTAGGCGGACGACCCCCGGATGGAAGGCTCGCTTGTGCAGATACCCCTCATACTTTCCTAGCATCGGCATTCTTGATATCGTACATCCGCCGAGATTCTATAGATGTGTTACCCCAGGGTACAGGACAGCGATTCCGTTAATATTGTTCTGTGTTGTCACGATCGATGTATTGTAATCGCGTTTGTTGTGGAATTTTGTGGAACTCGGCAATGCAAGTGTGGACCCTAGTAGTGGTACCACTATATAGCCCCATGTCATCATCGATCCATGACATTCTTATCCTCCGACCACAACCCTCACTCGACCCCAGTCGTCGAAACTGCGACGATAATCCAGTCCTGTACGCTTCAAGCACCCTTACTAACTCGATTGATTTTACACTCGGACTCGATATCTTTACACTTTGACCCCTCTCGACCATGTTTGGGTGTTGTGTCGCTGGCAGACTTCTCCAAACCAACCTACAACAGGTAGACCAGACACACGCCTTGTTCGAGATTCCCGCCGCCGAAAAGGTCAACCACGTCTGTGTCTTTCTCTTGGGGACAGGTGAGCATCTTCACGTATTATAATTCATTCGCCCGGCCCGTGATTGACTCTGGACCCAGTACCATTCCCCGAAGGCTATGGTGCTACCGTGCACTTTTTCTGGCCAGGAAAAGGGTCC
>JBBPSA010000238.1:0-12631 GCA_038093355.1 Boletus calvinii | reverse complement strand
CTAAACGCGCAAAGCGTGTCGATGTCCGGAAACTCAAGGAAAAGATTTGGAAAGGGTTGGACATCAAGGTTTCTCACAAGGAGGAACATGAAGAAGAGGAAATGGTAACAGCGTTCTTCCTGGTGCCCGTCCGGAACCTAGTTAAAAAAACCTTTACAGGACGTCGATGATCAATCCGTGACTGATCCATCGGATGGACGGCAGTTCAGTCAAGTGATATCAGGCCTCCAAAGGTCTTATCCGAAAGACAAGATGGAGGAAATCAGTACAAGCTTCTGCTTCATTTGCTTGCTGCACTTGGCAAACGAGCAAGGATTGAAGCTGCAAGGACCGTCGGGTAGCGCTCCTGACGACGATGGCGACGACGAAGTGCCGTCAGAAGAGCAGGGAGTGGATAGGGTTGCAGATATATGGACATTGAAGGTATGTTTGTCCCAGTTCATGCTACGTGTCCTCCAATTCCTAGTGCTCACTCTTACCCTTTTAGGTCTTCAGAGATCCGAATGCTACACCAGCTGCATGACGAGTAATTTATTTTATTATCAAGTGTTTCTATCTTATTTGTTTTGTGGCTCAGTCGGGCTTGCTGTCATGCGTGTATATCATACTTCTCTGCGGTTTGGGGTGCCCTGAGTGTACAACAAGTGACTGCCGGTATCACTATAGAGTATAACTCAATGATTTGCGATGAGATTAGGTGCAGACCAGTAATGGGAATCTATTCGATACACGAACAAAAGTAAGGATACAGACAGGCGAGACCTAATGCTACAGTGTGCTACGTGGGCATGCATATCCATGGCGTATATCGAAAGAAAAAGCATGAAGTATGAAGAAAACCCCACTCTCCAACATCAACCATTCAACAATTAGAGATTCCCCGCTCACTGCAACCTGGCTTTCCAACGACGCCACATATTCTCGTGCTTGAGCTGATGTTTTGCACTCAGCTCGAGGTACTCTTGATAGGCTTCCGCAGGGAGCTCGATCATGTCTGAGGTAGGGGTACGAAAAGGGAAGATGTCGAGCAAGTCGGACGGCGCGATACGTGCTTGCGGAACTCGCGACGCCAAAAAGAGGCGTTCGCCAAATGGCGTGTAGGTGTACACGTCCAACCAGTGATCACGGCAATTATGAGACCGCGCAGCTGGAGATGGTTTGTTGTCAGGAAACGATGAACCTGTGACCTCTGAATGCACGCCTCACCTTGGATGATCATCACCTGGCGTTGAACGATGGCAATGGCGACTGTGCCGTGGTTCATGATAGCGGAAGGGTGGATAATTGATACAGTAAAGGCTCAGATATTTGATACAGCAGAATCGAGGAAAATGAGCGACCCGAATGTACTGGCAGCGCCAAAGACAGGCTTGCGAAGACGTGATGATATTCTGCCCCCGTACTAGGTTCCAAGTTTTATGGCTGGTCGGTTGAAGACTGTCATTGTTCCTCGATCGACAAGGGGTGAACACGCATGGTCGAAGAACAAACAAATGACCCGTTATATCCAAATGGTCGTTACAAGGAGATAAGCCAAGTACTTGTTTGCAGGCCTTCACAGGCACACAACCGCTTTTATTTACTTCATACCTTGTTCTCTAGACGAGATTCAGATCATACCCATGTTGTTCTCAGATAGTTATCAGACACCTTGCAGCTTCTAACAACACGGGAAACTCGGTTTGTACAATGGTCAGGCTACGAAGGAGTCATGGCGCAGTCGGAATTGTGGTTGCCAGCTTCCCTTGCTAACGTGGTGAAGGCTGACTAGAATTAAATCTTCCACTTTGATATGCTGGGGTCCAATTTTCCAACTTCTCTCAGCACCGGCTTCTAACGGTTTGTTCGACACTTTCTAGTAAACCCGTCAGAACATCGAGCCTTAGATCGCATATTCTTGCGAGATTAGCCTACCTCGATGAATCGACAAGTAGTCTTCGCTAAACCTTGTGCGAGCTTTTCTTTCGTGATTGGACCCTTCGTCTTGCGCCAATTTCGCGAGGAGATTTGACGCTTGAACGAGGCATATCCAGGCCACTGGTGAGCAATCATGATGGTCGTTGGCAGCCGTGTTACACTCCGATGGTTGCTCACTCACGTTTATCCTGATAGAGATCGACGGTCCACAATCCTGCAGGACAGCAACTTCTTTATCCACAAGATGCCGCGTCTTTCCGTTGCGGACGTCCTCGAGTGAGATGCCCCACTCGAATGGTTCCTTTGTTACGAAAATGATTGGCGCTGAGAGAGAGACTTGCTCAAGGTACCGCTCCTTGTCTGCCTCTGTGAAGGGCCTGTACAGTCTTTGTGGCACGAATTTGTTGTGCCCAGTCACGACGATAGCATCCACGGGAATTTTCTTCCAGAGAGTGTAACACTGCTCGGAGGGGCTTAGACTGCCCGCCTACAACCTCGTAAGTGATTAGCCCGTTTGGATGGGATGAACGGTCTCACTTGCGACGGAGATTCAGAGATACTTTCTTCGAGTCTTTCTGATGCAATTGGAATGGTGATCGGTGAAATTCCTGATCGATCACGCAAAGTCTAAAGAAGTACCGAAGTGAGTAGTCTGCGGGTTGCGTTTTGTCACGACTAACCTCAGTCCCTGGCGGCTCAATCTGCGGCATGGTCGGATCCATGAAGGCGGGGTAGTGTTTCGTGAGGAGGTCCTCACGTATCTTACTCCAGTACGAAACTGAAAGTTCGTCCGGAGCAGAGGGTTCAGGAAAGGGAAGTTGGTCCATGGCCGATGCACGCCATTGGACAGCGGCATCCCGAACATGGCTATTATAAGGAAATGCCCGAATACTAGCACAAGAGTCTGATGGATCAAGGGCCGGTCGGGGATCCGTCTGATACAAACAGTTGCTCGAGGATTGCGAATTCTGTGATTCATGCATCAGTGTTGATTGAAAATAACATCATGGGAGTTACCTGGAAACATTGCTCCAACGCTGTTATCTCCGGGAATAACCCGGGATCGGGATCGAAGAGGGGGTAGCTGTGTACCCTGTCCAATATTGATTGGTGTACAATGTCTGACGCGTTTTCACACATAGGAAATAATAGACGGAATGACGATGAAGGACAGGAGGGAGCCCACGCAAGGAAGAAGGTGGGTGGCTATCACAGACCCTTATATCTGGGCCATACCCTGGGCTCGGAGGTACGAACCTGAAAAGGCGGTTACTAGCACCCTGCTCAGCCCAGTCATGCAAAAAAGTAACGCTTGGCGCAGGAGCCGTGAGTCAGAAACTGGGAAACACTCTTCAATGCATGCCAATTGCACAGATATTCTGCGTGACACATACCCGCTCGGAAGGCTTAACTCTAGTTCTAATTCAACATTCGATCAACTTCCGAATTCGGTTGATACCGATTTAGAGGTACACCATGTGGGCGACGATTCGGAATAGGCACAACCATTCCGTCTGACGTCCTTGAGCCGCGGGTGCACTGCAAATATTGTCTGGATGTTTTTACAACAAGCTTGAGTGTGCATGAATCAAATAGAGCAATTCAAAGTGATCTGTAAGTGGGTTATTGGGTCAGCGCACCTTGACAGTTACTAGTACCGGCACTTACCGCCATCCATGAACAGCTTGCGTCACCATTAGCGGTCCAACAGTAATGGTTCGATTCAATGAGCATGGGCACATATGACCGCCTAGTAACACAGCTACTCACAAATGCTGTCCACCAGCTAACCTGAGTTGTGCCGTTCTGATAAATCATGTAGTCGTAATCGAACGGATTCCAACCACAGCTTGGCGGTATTCGTATTTCCGAGTCCTTGCGTATGATCATGCCGTGACCAGAAGAGAGTATTCCGGTAAATCTTGGCGAGACCGAAGATGTGGAACGCCAGAAAGCCACGTCTAAAGCGAATGGGCTATGGCCAGGAGGGGTGGTGAGCACCGAGTCTCTAGCTCAAGCTACTACTTCAAAGAGTACCACGTTAAATCTCCGAAAACCAGAATTAACTTTCAAACCAGAAGATACT
The DNA here is from genome assembly GCA_038093355.1 of Boletus calvinii. Lineage (NCBI taxonomy): Eukaryota > Fungi > Basidiomycota > Agaricomycetes > Boletales > Boletaceae > Boletus > Boletus calvinii. The sequence goes on along the minus strand of JBBPSA010000238.1, from coordinate 8,628 downwards.
AGTCGTTCTAATAATAACGTGGTCACTAGCACTCACCGATTGCATACTATAGTCTGGTGACCTGTCCTTTCAAGTGCTCGGCTCGGTAGTAGTAAACGCCCAGGTAACCGGTTATCTTCGTACCGATCATCCACTTACCAAGGTGGCGGCGGTATATACTCAGCCTGAGGCTACTAGTAGGACATTTACCGGTCACGGCCTAGTAGCATCCATCAACCAACGAAAGCTGTGAACGAATTGCAAATTATTACTATCCCCCGGATCTCCCCCCCTCCCCCCGCTCAGTGAAGTCAACATACAGGATGATATCATGCTGTTCAAGTTGGTTACTACATCTGAGTCTGCTCAGTGGCCCCATTTGTGGACAATGAGGTGTCGAATTTTGTGCCCACCTCTTGCTGCCAGCCTAGGTTTGATCTCGATTTGCTGGCACGCGCTATGAAGTCCCAGGAAAACACTTCTTGTTCGAGCACACGTGGTTGTATGGTCCAGATTCTATAATTTTCAAGCCCATCGGGAGTGTCACATAACCTTGAAGCGACGAGCACGTGACTCGGAGGACAACGCACTTCAGTCTTGGAGTCGCTGTCGAGAATCCTTCAACTTGAAGTTGGTACAAGGTTAAGCCTCTGACACTCAGCAGGAGCGCTGTGTGGTGCAATATGTACTGCATCGGTCTATTGCACTTGATATAATAGCTTCAAACGCGCTATTGCGAGGATTCACAGACGTAGTACGATCGATCGGTACTGCCAGATTTCAGATACACCTACACCGACGAAATCCGTAAACGAGAGAAAGGAAGGGCTGGGGACAATCCAATGCATTGTAAAGATAATATCAACGACCGAGAGGAGTCTTCTAGTGATAGGTAATCACGAGGCAGGAACTTGCGAGAGAAACTCGTCCCAGTGATAAGGAAACGCTGTGGATGGACGCCGCAAGCGAAGTTGTGGTTGCCAGCTTCCTTTTGATACATGGTGGAGGGATACCAGGATAAGATCCTCCACCTTGATATGCATATTTCCGATTTTCCATCTTCTATCAGATTCCGCCTCCATAGGCTTGCCTTCCACAGACTGGATCTAAAGTCAACGAAAACTGGGTTCACAGATATTGCATTTTACCCACCTCTATAAACCGCCGGATACAAGTAGCGATGTTTTTCGCCAGCTTAGCTCTGGTTATAGGGCCCTTTGGAGTCTTGAAGTCCATTGTCGGAATCTGTTTTGACCATGATGGGTACCCCGGCCACTGAGAAATGTGTTAATCGACAGGCTAAGAAAGTGCTCGAATAACGTACCTGGATGCGGATTGAGACAGAAGGTCCACAGCCGACAAACATATTATCGTCCTTGTCTTTCAGGTGCCTAAGTCTTTGTTTCAGGGCATCGTCAAGAGATATGCCCAATTCGAATGAATCATCCGAGTGAAAGAATATAGTTTCTTGCAACTCCACGTCTCGAATGTACCGTTTCCTGTCGGCTTCTGTATACGGTTGATAAACCATCTGGGGGACAAAATCATTCGTCCCACAAAGTTCGATCACCCTCTTCCACTCAAGTATGTGGGGCATCGGCGACTGAGTCACTACGTCCTACCGCCAAAATTAACGGTTGCCCGTAGCATCAGATGAGGAGATTTACGGGCTCTATGAGAAGGGGGGACGCAGGAGCGTCAAGCTTATCCTTTTCGAACGTTGACGAATAGTGTAACAACGGTGACGCTGGGAGGGGCGACACCCTCTCTAAATCCTATGAACCAGAGGATATCAGATTCGATCTTCCTAGATATCTCTCTACGTACCGGCATTAGCATTCCGATCTCTGCTGAAGCTGACTGGGGCGAGCAAATATGGACGGATGGTCGGAAACTCGGGCACAATTGAAAGTAGGGTGTTTGTAATGCTTGGGGGAAAGAGGAGCTTGATGCCGTAGAGCTGTCTGGATCGTCGATTTGGTTGGAACTCAGCTGGGTATTAATGTAAAGTTGCTGGTTAGGTTGTTGCCGTTGGTCAGTTGACATATTGTCTGGAGGCGGATATAGGACACTCTGAGCATAAGGCGTGTCGCTGAAAGGAACCGCATGAAGGAAGTCGGTGGACATCTACCTGACTCAGTGAACGCTACGTCTAGATGAGTATTATACTCACGGGGTGAACGAAACCCGTAATGTCTGCAGGATCGACTAGAGAGGAACAGCGCATGTCGAATTCGATGTTGCCAGATTCAACATAGGAATCATTATCGCCCATCGAGCAATAATGATCAAAGTATGACTCTGGCCAGTGAACTAGATCACCATTCAACATGATGGGTTATGGTAGATACAACTCAGCTGGGAACAGGTATATATGCATAACCGCTGGTGCAGAGATTGATGCATGATCCACAGCATGTTGCTGTGATAAAGCGGTTGAGGCGCGTGGGGTATAATGAAATTGGGCGCGCGGCGCCGCGTACACAGAGCCAAGGCTAATGATACAACTGAGAGCTCAGATCCAGGTTACGGCAGTCCTCGCACGATGTACTAGACCTGTGCTGCATGCCAACTAGTATCCCGATTCCGAGGTTATGAGCGAATTTCCGTGTCTAGTTATTTGGAGGACTTACCTTCTAAATTGACCTTCTGGAAAGGACAGCCACCTCGAGCGACCAATCCGTCTGAACTGGATGCATAGCACTAGCCAAACCTGCGCAGCTATGCCACGTCAGTCACGAAAAAGCCTGAGAGAGGGGATGTAACTTCGAGAACTTGTAAAGAAAAGAAGTGACATTCAAGTTCAGTGCCTACGTACATAAATTAGGCGCACCAGATTAGTAAAAGGTACTAACTACTGCCAAATTTGGTCGTTCAGCAGACGGACTGGCAGTGTGCGCGTCTCCTAGTCAACCAATCATGTCCTCACTGGCAGGCGCGCTCGAGGAACCCGTCCGCTACAACCACAGCTACTCCTCTGCATTGTCCTCCATTACTCACGACCAAGATGTTGACATGGAAACGCCCGAGGTCAAAGAGGAACCGGACGCTATCCAGGGACAAGTTGGGATGCACCGGGATGGTGGGGACCAGCCAATGGATGACCTTTTCGGACAAGACGCAGAGGTAGACGAGCCAAGACAGGTCAAATCTGAAACGTGCGCTTTCATGCCCCCCCATATTAATGTAATCCCTTGTTACACTCATACTACGCGTATACAGAAGTCTTGCTGCTACACCTGCAGAATCAGGGTACGATTCCGATGAACTTTCGCAAACGGAAAAAGATCACCGAAGGGCGTTGGAGTATACGGAAAACGACGAACCGGCTCCTGTGGTACAAGAGATCCAGGAAGCAAACGTTTCCATACCGAATATTCCAATCCCAAGGACCTCCGACGGTGATGTAAAATATCTCCTTCCGTCACATGCCATGACATTCATTGCCGTTTTAGCACTGGGTAATTCGTGTACCTAATTTCGTTAAAGTGGACTCAAAGCCGTTTCACCCTGACACCTATGTGGGTCCGGAACAAGACGAAGACGACTCTCACCCAAACGAGAGCATTCGCGAGAAAAGCATGTCCATAAAGCTAAAGGTGGAAAATACAGTGCGATGGAGGTGGATAAAGGACGATTTTGGCCAGGATGTGAGTCCCTGTTTACTAACATTAACACGTTCTATATGTGCAATACAGAGACGCCAATCAAACGGCCGGATCATTCGCTGGTCTGATGGCTCCCTGAGTCTCCGGCTAGGAAAAGAGCTCTTTGACATTAACCAGACCATTGATACCTCTGGCGGCGTTGTTCGCCAGTCGATCGGAGGTTCTCAACCAGCTTCTCAGAGCGCACCTGCTGCATCGCAGCCATCTGGTTTGAAATCTCAGGGTCTGACGTATCTTGTAGCCCAGCACAAGAGGTCAGAGGTCCTCCAGGCAGAAGCCGTCATTACCGGTTACATGACCTTGCGGCCAACTGGTATGCAGTCCGAAACGCATCGCATGCTGGTTCGTGCAGTAGGCCAAAAACATAGCAAAGTTGCGCGATTGCGCATGGCGCCTGAGCCTACCATGGACCTTGAACGAGAAAAACAGGAGTTACTAAAGCTTTCCGCCAGGAAATCCAAAAAGAAGGCGGACGATGCAGGTTACGGAACTCGCAGAAAACGGAGTTCTAACCCAAGGAAACGTTCAGGTCACGACGTTTGGACAGATGATGAAGAGCCAGAATATGAAGGTTCCGAGGATGAAGATGACACGCGTGCTGCTAAACGCAAGGCAGAGGCGCGCAAGGGCGGAGAGTATCAGGAAGATGACTTCGTTGTCGCTGATGAGTCGGATGGGGACGGGGGTTATGGGGATGGTTCGGGTAAAAAGCGACGTCGTCATGGAGAAGAGGAAGAGGATCCTTTGGATCGCTTGGACGCAAAAATCGATCAGCAGCAGGAAGAAGAACGGAAGAGAAAGAATCACGACTCTCTAGGTGGCGATGATAGCCATGACATGGATGTAGAGAGTGAAGAGGAGGACGAAGAGCATGGAGTGCGCAAGGGTAGGTCGGGTGCGCGAAAGACGAAGAGAACGTTAACCTTCGAAGAGGACGAAGACGAGTAGAACACTTTATTGTTCAACGTAGGTGCTTATGTACACCAGTAGAGTTACTTCTGTAACATTCCGTCTTGATTCCACCTTTCGGAAGGTTGGATACCGTTCACCACGTTTTGGTTCTCTTCGTTACCCTCAAGGAGATTGTGAAGTGTGAATATAGCATGTTCGCGCAGATCTAGCCATTGCGTTATTCCACCGGCCCAAATGGAAATTTTGGGCGACGCACAAGGGTTGCGTTCATCCACAACACACATGCTCATAATTACAGTGATACCCTCACAATTTCGGATAGAATCTTGTATCCTTTTGTTCTTGTGACACAAAACGCCGAGTAGACGCACAAGGTCGCGTTTGACATAATCAAACCCCGACGAATCCGTGGTCCCGGGAGTATCGTGGGGTGCCTCGGGAGGTAGCACTGGTTTCCCGAAATTTATCCGCGGAAGGAAAACGTCTAGAAGCCGCAGCAATTCTGTTTGCAGTGGCCCGGTCAAGCCACGTTGTCATGGAAGGATTAATTAGGCTTACCTATAGCACATGCTGCTATATCTCGACCACGCGGTGAAACAGCACCTCGGATGAGTAGCGACAGTTCATCCTTCGAGTTCTCTCCAGTGACGTGATTTTCTTCGAACTCAAGCATGGCACTGACAAGACACTGGGTCACTAGGACAAGTGCTTCACACGCCTTTGGTAGGAGAAGATCGATGGCACCATTGCCAGACAAATCACCACCGAGAGCAGCCACATCATCCACTGACCCTGCTCCAATCGATTTTCCAAGTGCTTGGGCGGAAAACGTGCAAAGTTCGAAAAAGCATGCTGTTAGCATAGGGCACATACCCACGAGTGCCGTCGGCGAATGCGGGGAGTGGAGGTATGAGTCTAATAGCTTGAGTAATGTGGTTTGGTGGGGTGCAATTATTTCATCCGTACTTCCAGTAATCTGGATCAATCACCGATCAAAAGGGTAAGGGGGGTGCGCACATTTTCAAGTTTGCATATAACTGTGGCGCAAAGCCGCCGTCGAATAAGTGCGCAAACAAATGATACCTAGAAGAGTCGCTCAGTATGCAGTCAAGGGTGGTGGAGATACCGAATTTACCCATAATCGAATGCTTTCCCCCCGTCACTAGAGTCTTCTGCATCATACAGAATCACCATACGATCTAGGAGTGTGATGCATATCCTGGCGCCAGCTCGTGTTTCGGCAAGTAATCTCCTGTTTAAAAAGCATGCTGAAGCGAGAGGCAAGGGGAAAAAAAAAACATATTTGCGCACCGCCGGTGGTTGCTTTCGTGGACACAATTGACGAAGAGCACAAAGAGGGACAAAATTGTTCTAGTATCTGGTGAACCCAACAATCGACTTTGGATAGTTAGGAAAGAAACCTGAATATTAACCCCAGCCAGCTTAGCACTCACATGAAGACGGCCTGTTCCTCAGGCAGATTTAGGTAAGTTTCCCATAGACGTGTCATGAGGCCATCATTCGAGGTGACCATGTTTGAAAGTGTCTGGATCAACATACACGTAACCGGATATGCTGTGTGAAATATAGATGGGTTGCTGCATTCTACCGAGAAGTTTCGCTCACATTGTTGATCCTGTGTTGCCGACCAGGAACTATACGCGTGGAGAATGCGCCGTAGAGAAGGTTCGACCGTACTTGGGGCCTTTGGTCGGTCTTACTGCCATGAGTAACGGTTATATGAGCTCACAATGCATGCTGCTGGTTGCTTGGCACGGCTGCGACAAGATTTCTGGTGAACCTTGCGAAGCTCATTACGAGAGATCGAGTCGGCGCATCGCCCTCATCACGCGCAACTTGACCAGCCAGTGTCTCCCATACCTTGTGGAGGCCGGGCCATATCGACGGGTTATTGGCGCCCATTCGTACCCTATCCCTAGATCAGCGGCCTAACCATCTGTAGACCATTCGGCGTGTACGTACCTGAGACCTTCGTCCCGCGCAAGATCATTGGCGATACTATCCAACGACACCGTAGTGATAGCATCCTTACCCCTCCCGATGAGAAGTGCATCACAAAATCTGCAAAAGTTCTCGTTGACAGAGGTAGCATCGACGTCCGAGTTCGTCATCATTGTCGGGGGTCGAGCTTGAATTACAAATATTATTTCCACGTATAATTATTTGTTGTTAACCCCTGCTAGCTGGTCGACAACATGCTACACGACCTCGCAACATAATGCGCGGTTATCACATACGGATCGTGGTGCAACGAAAGACAGAGATATCTCAGTCACATCCCCCCGTTGTCGATACTTTCGTACCGAAGTCAATATTCGAGCATCTTCCATCTCAGTCTGCGAAGCCAACCTCGAGAAGGAACGCGACCTTCAATCCCGCACATAAAGACTACAGATTTGGCCCCATCCGCCTGGACTGGATTGATTTCGAGAACATGTCTGTCTATGCTAGTAAACCGAGTGCCAGTGGGAGTGTGAGAGGTACGTCATCACCAATGGTCCTGACAGAGCTCTGAATGTTGTTTTGGCAATTAGGGCCCGCCACCGCAACATTTGTTCCCCTCCGTACCAAGTCTGGTTCCACCAACTTGCCGGAAGGGGTTGTGCATGTTTACCGCGACTGTGACTCGGATAGACCGTCAGATGCCGACAAGCTGGCATCTCCCCCCTCGGCAAGAGAAGTAAACATTGATGCTGGACTCACTCTAGGCGTTCTCGCCGTTCCTGCATGGATGACACCCTCTGATTTTCTTGCATTCGTGGCACCGGCTGCGGAAGGAATGGCGCATCTTCGGTTGGTCCGGTCAGTGCCCTTGTCGTGACATCGCTCCATGCTTATAGTGACTCCTCAGAATATTACTTGCAGGGACTCTATGCCCAATCGTTCGATGGCTCTTCTCAGATTTCGACGGTCGGAAGAAGCCACGGAATTCGTAGAGGCTTATAATGGGAAGCCATTCAATTCGATGGACGTAAGTAAATTAATGATGTCTTTGGTGAGGGACTATCTCAAGCCCGTTCCCAGCCTGAGACATGTCATGTTGTTCGGGTTTTATCTGTGGAAATCGATAACGACGACTCTGTGTCCACAGCAATATATCGTCTGGGCTCTCCACAGTCCCTGACGTACGAACTCCCAACATGTCCGGTGTGCCTCGAAAGAATGGACGCTGCAGTTACGGGTTTGATTACTGTTCCTTGCTCTCACACGTTTCACTGCATGTGCCTCAGCAAATGGGGAGATAGTCGGTTCGTCCACCGTTCCCGACACATCCCAGAAGTTAATTCACAATCCACTCATAGGTGTCCCGTGTGCCGATACTCTCAAACGCTCCTGTCCTCTCATCCCACGACGTCGCGTTCGCGTACTATTCCATTTGCCAGTGCAACCACGCCATTCATCTCAACGTGTGCCGACTGCCCATCCACAACTAATCTCTGGATATGTCTCATTTGTGGCAACATTGGCTGCGGTCGCTATGGTCGTGCCCATGCCCATGCCCACTACGAAAGTACGACACATCTCTATGCCCTTGAATTGGAGACCCAACGTGTTTGGGATTACGCCGGTGATGGGTATGTCCACCGACTGATCCAAAACAAGGCAGATGGAAAGTTGGTAGAGCTTCCCTCTGCCTCGTCTTCCATGGGTACCAACGCCAGGGACAATGATGAACTGGGACCGAGTCACGCCGATGCTCTTAGCGCAGAAAAAATAGAAGCTATTGGCATTGAATATTCATATCTGCTCACGTCTCAACTCGATTCTCAGAGGTCATTCTATGAGGAACAGATTACACACTTAAAGACCCAAGTCGATGAGCTGCAGAGCATAGTGCAGAAACTTGGCCGTGAAGCAGAAGAAAGAAGGGCGGAAGCAATCACACAGGAACAGTCGCGCCGACGTGAAGAGGAAGAGAGACTGGAGGTGGTATGTCGGGAAAAGCAGAAGGTGGAGAAGAGGGCGGATAAAGCTGTCGAACTCGCCCGGAAATTCGAGAAGGAGCTAAAGGAAGAAAAGGCAGTCAGTGAAGGATTGCTCGAGAATC
>JBBPSA010000237.1:0-12650 GCA_038093355.1 Boletus calvinii | reverse complement strand
ACCCACAGAACCACTTCTTCGAGCTTGAATACTCCAGTCTCACCGATCGGCAACCTGTCAGTGCGTATAGCAGCGCGAGGCAGGGGTCGCCGGAAGGAACGCAGCACGCGCAAAATATTGCGCGGTCGCATTCGCTGAGAGCGTATTTGGCGCAGGCGTGGCTGCCAAAGTATGTGCTTGGCGCGCAGGTCGACCAGTCGGTACGGTACAAATGGCCACTTCTCCAGGCGTTCGCGCGGCCCCCTCGCACGCGAAAGCTCTACTTGATCCAACGTATCTTTGACTGGGACCTTCGTCGTGCCCTCGTTTCGTGTGCGTACTCATGCACCCTCGCTGATACGACTGTTTCGTATTCAAAAGAATGACACAGTAAAAGAAGCATTGGGCGATAGACGACTCACCTCGACGCTCGCAGAACAGGGCAGATACACCGACTTGACCCTGCCCGACACGGCTTGTTGCGTGCTCGACGAAACCGACGCGCAATTCTTCGACAGCTGCCGCCTCAGCGCCCCCTCGGATGTGACAAAACTCTTGCTAGCGTACCCCCTGCGCACCGTCATTAAAGTCATTAAGATTTTTATAGGTATCGCCGACGACGAGGTGTGCGCGCACGCAAAATTCAATGCTGTGAATCACCTGTGTCCCGTTCGAAACGCGGGTTTATTTGACTTGATCGCTCTCGTCAGTTGTTCATATTTTCTCTTTTCGCAAAGCGAGGGCACTGATGAATCGAATGGTAGCCGGGGCGCCAGCCAGACGAGCTGTCACTCCTGATTGTGGTCGTTTCCCCACAGGATTTCAAGTACAATGACCTCGAAGAGTTTGTTCGTGTGGGCGTCGTAAGTGGCTCGTATTTATGCGTCCTTGACCAGTTGATTAAAAATGACAATAGCCAAATGGGAATCTCGATGCGTCTCCCTCTCCATCCGACGTTCTATGGGCCGTCGTGAGTTTATGGCACGTTCGTCTTCTTCATTACCCGTCAGCTAACTGCGCACTTTAGATATGGGACATGTGTCTGAAACACGACTGTCGCTACTTTGTCTTGACCACCTACGACGAGTGGGTCTTTGGAAACCTGAGTGCCGGTGGGTGCACCCAGTGTACGCCGCCTTCTTCGTGTCGCTGACCCCCCACGTTCGTATGTTTTATTTTGGCAGACATGCACCACGCGAAGGTGACGACCCACCTCCGCGCGCCCGTTTTCCCAGGACACATGCCCGTCTCCGCCAGAGACGTCGCCCAGCCATGTTTCCCATTCCCGAATGTGTTTGAGCTGCTGTTTTTGTGGATCTTTGCTGCGGGGGATGAGGAGCCTAGTCATATCTGGTGGCCGCTGCCGCCGGACATGCCGAGCCCCACCAAACCCAGCGAGTTGTCGATCCTGGGTTGATTGGTCTGGGGTTGTAACTTGTGCCGCCTTGCATCGCCAAACATGTCAGTAAGTTTACGAATTTGCGATGAGGATCGCTGATTGAAACTTGAAACTTGTCGTACGTCACGCTTGCCCAGCATCAAGAGAATCGTACATTGAACACGGACCTGACAGGATATTAATATCATCCAGATGACCCTTCTCTACGGATAATGCCGAATACACTTTTGAAACTTTAAAGTGAAACAAAAACTTACAATGGCAGAAAGTTTGAACCGCTGTCTTGGGCGATGCCGCAGGAAATATTTCCCGGCAAACTATTAGGACGAACAGCGTCCAACCGTTACTCTCCGAACTGAGTTGAACGTTGAGCCTTCTCATTCACGTTGTCCCATGTATGCGGGCGATCCTAAAAGGTGTCTTGCAGCATGACTGAGTCTCCGGCCAGTGACCTGATGTGATAGGCCGTCACAAATATGGTGGTGAAAAAGGTACACAGGGTACGGGTGTGAGCCTGAGGGCATACTTACCAGATACCATCTGACACGCTTCGCATAATTCAAATTCAAGCACACACCCATCCCACCTTCGTAATATGTATATATGTCAAGAGATTTATCTCCAACCACCCCACAGTAACAACCCAAGTCTATCACGATTCAAGGAGAAGGGAGGACACCACCAGAGCTTGGCAGCTGCGTGTTCACCGGGAGACCGACACTGATTCGTAAACATGTCTTCGTATACACCCAATACCGACCTATGGCTCGAGAGATCGCGCCTCGCTGGCATGATGCTCGCAGCAGTGTCCTACGGTGAGTGTCTACAACCCTCATCCGTCTTTCGTCCCATGCAGAGCCGATCGGAACCACTACCAGGCATCTTCCTTCTCTTGACCCTCCAGGCGACGATCGCTCTGACTCGGAGACCGCAGCATGCTCGCAAGGTTGCTCGTCACCGGTGGATGTTCGTCGGCTACGTCTGGATCACCTTTGTCCTTGCAACGATCGGGTTTGTAGGGAATGCACATTATACGCAGATGATATGGATTGACCTGCGGGACGCACCGGGTGGGCCGGCTGCATTGATCCTCGACGAGATGAATTACTGGATCAACATGGTAGCATTAACTTGGTATGTCCTCTACGTGCTCTCGGCTAGATATTGCTCCTGAAGTCGCAATGCCATAGTTACTATCTCATGGAATGGTTCATGCAAGCCTTGTTGGTTCGTACTCTCTCAATCCTTTTTTCTTCATGTCGTGTATCTCTAATCCTCATCTCTGCATGACAGCTTTACCGCTGTTTCGTCCTGTGGAACTGGAAGAAACGTGTCTTGATACCCATGAGCACCATCTTTGCAGCCATGGTCGGTGCGTATCCATCTCTTCCTTTCCCTGGTTTTCTCCGATGCGCTCCAGTCGGAACTGAGGTCATACGTCACAGCCATGTCGATCCTTGTTCTCGCCGAGGCGAGTGGCGCCGTCTTTTACAACATCAACACCGAACTCGCCTATCTCTGCCTCCAAATTGGACTGATCCTCCTCTACACGTTCCTTGTCGTCGCCCGCCTCCTCGCCCTCCGAAGGAAATCGTTAGAAACCCTCGGATGGGAAGACGTCCCGCCATACGAGGCCGCCGCCATGATGGTCGTCGAATCCGCCGGACTGTACGCACCGCTCGGCATCATCTTTATCGTGGCGTTTTCCGTTCACTCGGACGTGACGAATCTCATCTTTTTGTCGATCAGCCATGTTCAGGTGAGTGCTCATGTGGCATGACGACCGTCGACCATGTCGTACGGGCAATCCCGAAGCGGACCATTGACCGAACGTGACCCTAGGCCATCGCACAATTGTTGATCATCCTTCGGATCGCAAAAAGCGATTGAGCTGTCGACGTTGGAATGTGACTTATTTGGAAATCGCCCTATGTAAGTAGTCGGTTTCATGATCATCGGGGTGGCACCTTGTAAACGCGTTTCGCAGGGACATGTACATACTCACTTACCTTCAATACCCCCTCACACATTCAGTTGTAGCCATGCAGACCGCAGCACCTTCTCGAGTTGCATTGTGCCCAAATCAGTCCTGACCTCCAGATTGCAGCCAACTCTCAGGCCGTATAACTCGGGGGAGCGTTACTGCCACCGTCCGGGCGCAGCACAGTGCCAAAGCGCGGGACCACAGACATTGACACAGTCGGGCTATTGTAGATTTCGCTTTCGCTGCAAGCTTTTCATCGCTCGATTAGACATAGTCATTCGTTCCGTTTCGTGTCCGCATATACAATTTTGTGCCAGTGATGGGGGTGCCTGGCCGTGTGGTAGTTATTCCCCGGACGTGCCTGAGTCTTTGTTCAAGTTCATGGCATCGGAGGTGGGCCACAGCCACGGGGCCGGTTCCATGTGGGACTTGAGTCATGCCATTGTGCCGAATCGATATTATCCACTGAATTCGAACCAATCCAATCGCTCGTATTCTCCGCCGCGAGACCCACTCGTCAAGGTGTCTATGTGGGTCGTTCAGTTACCAAGGCGTCGATCGCGACTGAGCACACAACACAATAACAGAACAATGAAAACGAAAAACGCCGTCCAATTCTTCCATGGAAACACGAACACGGTATGGATTATGGATACAGTATACAAATGAGCACTGTTGGTATTACCACGAACAGCGGAATCAACTAAACGAATCGACGATGATGAGATCATGCACTATGGCTACACGATGTGTCTACTCGAGGGAAACGTACATTATCTAACCATCCCAGAGAGGGCAGCTCCAGGCTGGACTCGCATGTGAGCGTCGAGCTCAACGATGGACGAGTCATGCATGCGTAACTCGCATGCATACCCTCGACCAATTACCATTATTAATATTCACATCTGCACCTCGTCTAGAGGCACAACGCCGGGGAGGAGGGACGTCAACACCTCGCAGGAAAAGAAAAGAGTGAACGCGATAGCGTTGGATGTCACGATTAGTGTGAAGTACGGTAACGGCGTCTGTGCATCCGCTTCCCTTCCACGATGACGCGTGCTCCGGGGACGGACCGTTTGCTGTACGGGCACGTAGAACTTGGCCCTCCGGTAGGAGTAGGCGAGGGGGTCGAGGGGCCAGTGGAAGGCGGGTTGCCTCCGGCACTCGCAGGCATAGAGGGGGTCGATGAAGCAGACGGAGAAGCACTCGAAGGGGAAGGGGAGGCGGGAGCGGAAGTTCCTGTACCACCCGAAGACCCACTGCCAGAACCACTCGAGGCCAGCACAGCGATGCCCGGGCCGGGGAAAACGTAGGTGAACCCAGGGTTGTAGACCTGGGATAACCATCAACGACGTGAGCAAAACACGCCCAGCATGGACTTACGTTGGGGGTCAAGATACCTGGATCGGTATCCGAGTAGCCACCGGGGAGGGTGATTTCTTCGTCGCTCGTGGGCTGACCGGTTTGAGAACCACCGACGGTCAATTGAGTACAGGAGACGTAAAACTCTGCACCGCCTGGTGACATGGCAAGTTGAAGCGAAATAATTTCAGAACGGAACATGTAGTTGCCTGGAGCAAGGGTACTGGGGATAGTGGCCGTCGCTGGGGACCCGGACTCTACAAAAGGGTGTTAGCGCTGGTTTAGCCAAAGGATAAACGCCTTACGAAGTTGTGCTTGGACCCAGGTTGTACTGCCAGGTTCGTAACCCTCCTGTGAAATCGTGAACCACTCAGCACCGCTCGAGTTGAACGTTGCGCAGGAACCCTGGCACTTGGCCATGTGGTGCGTGATCGGACCCGTGTTGTGTGGCCACTGCAGATAGGTCAGTACACGTCCTCGGCGCGACATGAAGGCGTATCACTCACGGGAGAAGTACCAGTCGTGCCACCGACCCAGTAAACCTGAACCGTACTGCCTGGGTTGGCGTTGGCAACGTCTGCAGCCAGCTGGGCACCGGGGCCACAGTTAATGTCGGGGTTGGTCGCGCCTTTAACAGGGCTGTTTGTGTTGACCTGACGGATGGCAGAGCTGATTGTAGCCGTCGTCCCAACAGAATTGCCTTGGTAGGTTGTGCCATCGATGACGACCTTGTTGACATAGCCGTGGGCGGACACAAGAGCAGGAAGGAGAAGAGAGAGGAAAGCGGAGGTGATCATGATGAGAAAAGGGATCGTTCAGATAGTGTTGGACCCGCGCAGCGAGGTGACGAGGATGAATGAAAAGACTGTAAGAAATGGACGCAAGGACAGTAAGAAAGGGAAGGGAAGGACGGCACAAGCTGAAGGGCGGGCACTACGAACTTTGCATTCTTTTATATGGGACATTCGGAACAATGCAAAGTCGAGAATAGGAGGTTGTCTATTGTTGACTTGGCAACGACACTATTGTCAACTCCCCATTGTCTGTTGGCCCGTTTTTGGCCTCTGGCTGCGTGATTGTGGAGCCTAGGTCCGAGTCGGCGCGGTCTCTACCGACGATAGTCCACATGGAAGCGAACCTGGACGAACTGGTCATGTTACAATGCTGGCATGCAACCAGATGGTAGAATCTGCCTGCGAGCTGGCAGTTTGGGCAAGATCCCAACGGGAACTCCAAGTTCACGTCCAACTCTGTTCATGGCGCGGATCGTTTCGTCTCTAGTGTCGATAAGCAAAGTCCATGGAGTCGAGGGAAGAAACTGCCTCGGTGACAGTGCGGCAACCTAACCTTGTTCTTTCCCTGGACCGTCACCGCCTTGCCGGCAACAACGCTGTCTTTGTTCTGCACTCCCGCCTACGATTCTTGGAGCAACTCTTAACTCGCGTTGTTTTACTCTCCGTTCTTAACATCATAATTAACGATAGCCGTTCCTCTAGTGCGTTAATCCAGCGGTGTTTGATTCATATTATCGGACCATGAGGCGCTCGTTCTGCCTCGAGGCAGACAAAATGCACACAGGTTCGATTGGCGTGACAGCCAGTGGAATCCATTCACCAATCAGGGGCGGTTGGCCGTACCGCATCATGCTGCTCCGTCGCGTCTTCTGGTAGAGGTCCGCGCTGTGCGGCATCCGCCCCACATCCATGCGCAATCCAATGTAAGGGTTATAAGATCTCTCCCTTCTTTACGTCGTCGTCTGTGAAACCCTTTGGTCCATCCTCCCATACTTCCCTATCCTTTCCCGCCCCTTTTTATTTGTCGACCTACTTAAGCGGCCCGTTGAGCGAGCCCATCACACTCGCTGTCTCCCATCGCTACCTCTCCTCAAGATGATACATCTTCTCTTTGCCCTCTTCGTCCTGGGTTCGTTGCCTTTCCTCGTCTCAGCTCATGGGTATATCGGATCCGTGAGCATCGATGGTAAATCGTACACGGGAAATCAGCCAGGTGGCACCACGGCCGCGAGTATCATTAGACAGGTTAGTCCTCGCACTTGAATTACTTTACTCTATTTTTGACATCGTTCACGGGGTAGGTGTCGACGATTAGCCCTGTCAAAGGCGCGACTAATCCATCCCTCAACTGTGGCATGAACGCGACCCTAGCTGCCAACGTTGCCAGTGCCAATCCAGGAAGCCAGATCCTGGTTCACTGGGTTGGTGGTGCTACCGGCACTTCGAATGTATGTCCCCGGCTGTTCTACCATTCCTGTGGAAGCTTAGTTTTCTTGACAGTGGCCTCACGAAACTGGGCCTCTCATGCATTACATGGCGCAATGTAACGGCCCCTGTTCGTCGTATGATTCTACCAATGCAGAGTGGTTCAAGCTCTCGGAGCTTGGTCTCGAACCGAATAACTCTACCTGGTATCAGGCAAACATCAGTGCGTCACCTTGTAAACTAATATATCTGAACCGACCTTTTTCTGAATCTGGGTATGCAGTGGAAGGCATGCCTGCAAACGTGACCATCCCTTCTGACATTGCTTCTGGCGACTACCTCCTCCGCTCAGAGATCATCTCCCTGCAGCTTGCCATGACAGAGGGCGGCGCGGAGTTTTATGTAGGCTGCATCCAACTCACTATTGGAGGCTCAGGCACTGGTGCGGCAACGAGCAGCGAGGAATGCACTTTTCCCGGCTGCTACACAGACACCGGCCCAGGAATCCTTGTTCCCAACGTGGGCGCTTCGTTTTTTACGTGAATGAGATCTAAAAGCAAGCGACAGATTTATAACCCGCCCGTGACCTATACATTCCCTGGTCCCCCCGTGGCTGCCTTCGTTGGTAGTGGTGGAAGTCAAGGTGGTACTCAACCCACTGGTTCTACCAATGGTTCTTCTGCCACGCCGACATCAGGGTCGTCCTCACCCACACCCTCAGCGTCAAGCGGTAAGTGTTATCATTCCACTTGATTCCGTTCTAGCTCTTCCCACTTTTTCTTTTTGCCTTTCCTTACTATATGTGACAGTGCTCACTAACCCTTCCTCTCCTTCCCCAACGGTCACCGCCGCGCCGACAACCACCCCTTCTGCAACGTCACCGGGGAATCCGACTCCTTCTACTCTAGGGGCGACCTGCTACGTGACGTCTCGTTCCACAGAGGAATTACTCGCCAAGCGTGGTAACTCGAAGAGGGAGGTGCACAAGCGCCGTCTCATTCGACGCGGCAACTGAGCACCCCAAGTCCCTTTTGATGCATGGCGTATGACCGAAGCGATTCCCTACTGTGGTTACTCGAGGTAGAAAGGTGCTTTCAAGTCCAGTGGATTATCATCATCATGGCTTGACGCCATTGATTGCCGAGGTCGGCAAAGTGAATCGATCAGTGCTCAAGTGGGGCCAGTACCCACACGTTGGTCTGGCACCGTGTCCGACGACACGATGACACCATTTCGCGCAAGCCGCGAGGTCTCTTGGTGCCTCTCCACACAACTGTTCGGAATTGCGCGGTCAGGCTGCTGCATCTCGCATCATGGTTTCTCTTACCTGCTCGCTCGTTCGTCATTACGACCTAACTTATACGCTTTGTTTCCACTCGCTTTCTGATTTCGCTCGTGTTGTATACCACTCTTTTGTAGATCTGTCGCTCGTGTCGTTTTCCTCGCTGTCACTGTAGAAAGTGTATCTGTATTGCTATGAATAGGTACCAATGTCTTATCTTATTAGTGTGCGACCGTGGGTAAAGTTTCGTGACTTCCAGTTGTTTGAAACAGTCACGGTACCAAGTTGCTCGTGGTGCTTCCGTTGTTCCTTTCCCAGCTCCATGATAAGGACGACATGTTATTGGACACGCTGATCGAACGGCGTTTCGAAAAGCTACCACCATGGCACTCTTCCTTGCAGTCGGTGTTGGGTTAGCCGCTTGGCCGCTAGTATCATACACCTACCCCAATCTGTTTTCTCAGATCTCCTTTGGCGACACTTTACATGCACACTTGAACGAAGGCAACGTTATCACCCCACAGCTCTCGACGTTTATCGAGAACACATTGGCGCTCGAAAACATCACTGGGCTCTCCGTCGCTGTCGTCCCGAAATATGGAGAGACCGAGTTCCATGCATGGGGATATCGGACGGAATATGGAGATGAAGTGACTCCAGAGGTGCGCTGCCCACTCTTTTCTCTTCAACTCGATTTACAGCGTTAACGCGGTCTTGATGGACTTTTTCCCCCTCCCCCAGACGTTGTTCCACATGGCGTCGGTGTCCAAGGCGTTTTGTGCAACGGCATTGGGCCTCCTCATCGAC
Source organism: Boletus calvinii (assembly GCA_038093355.1). Lineage (NCBI taxonomy): Eukaryota > Fungi > Basidiomycota > Agaricomycetes > Boletales > Boletaceae > Boletus > Boletus calvinii. The sequence goes on along the minus strand of JBBPSA010000237.1, from coordinate 3,618 downwards.
GACTTTGCGAATGGTACCAACGTCACCGCCCTCCCGTCTGGTCTGACCGAGTTGACTTGGCACACGCGGCTGAGGGATCTGTTACCCGACTGGCAGCTCATGGACGCATGGGCCTCGGAGAGAGCCAATCTGCGGGACATACTCTCCCACGTGTCTGGACTACCGCGGTGAGGGTCTACGTGCCTATCGTTCATTCATGTCACTCTCATTCATGCGACGCATCTATTCCGTAGACATGATGCCTCATATGGACCCTCGGATACACCACAGGACATGATCACACGACTGAAACACCTGAGGCCGGCTTTCGAGCTCCGAGAGCAATGGTCGTACAACAATATCGTACGCTCTCCTGTGTTGCTGTTGTCGCGCGTACGACTGACCCACCGGGGACGAATCCGTTTAGATGTACATGGTTGCTGCTGAAGTCATCGCGACATACTCTGGTCGATCGTATACGTCTTTTGTGGAAGAACGTATTTTTGCACCGTTGGGAATGACGTCGTCGACATTTTCTCCGACAAAAGCCGAGGCGTCTGGCAAGTTTACTCAAGGGTGGACAAAGGAAGGTCGTAGAGTCCCTGAGTGTTTTACTGAAGAGACCGCTTTTGCGATGGCTGGTCCAGGAGGGATCATATCGAACGCCGTTGATATGGTCGGCACTTCTTTTAATGTCTATGGACCCTCTGCTCACCCAGCTGCGTTACAGACCAAGTGGATCTCGACGTGGATCAACGAGGGTATTCACGACAATCAAACCGTTATCCCTACGTCTGTATACAAGAACGTATCGTATTCTTATGCTGTTTCTACCGACCACCCGGCCGATCCAGAACACTCGATCGTCGGATATGGCATGGGTTGGTTCCGTAGTTCATACCGCGGACACGACGTAAGAGTTGGATATGTTGGCCTCTCGAGTTCGATGGCTAATGACAACCTAGGTCGTCTATCACTCAGGCGCTGTTCCTGGACTTTCTACACTCGTCTCTTTCCTACCTGGTGATGAGATCGGTGTGACTCTATTCGCCAATGGTGAAAGCAAAGCTGAGCCGTTGATGCTGATTCTGAACCGCATCCTTGACTCGGCTTTGCATCTGACTGACTCCCCAACTCGGGCCCCTACAAGGTTTGCGCCTCTCTTTGAGCCCTTGGCGTGACTGACATGTGTCTAGTCCACCCTCTCGCAACGTCACGACGACAGGAGACGATGCTCGGAACTCTGCGTTATCTTTGAATGCCTATGCCGGGACTTATGCTAATCCTGGTTACGGATCTTTTACGCTGTGTAGCCCATCCAGCGCATCCTCGCATTGCATCAAAGTTCGATCTAATTTCTCCATCGTTGACGGTGTACAAGGAAACCCAAGCACTTCTTCTGGTGATCTACTCGCAGAATGGCCTCGTGTATGGTCGTCGCACGTTCGCCTACGGCCCAAAGAGGGTTCCATCTTTGAAATGTACTTTACGTCCCTCTACCCAAACGGATATGGCAAGGACACGAAGCCGTTTGAAACGAGGGAGGTCGGGACTACGGAAGGGTTGGCGGAGTTTGTGGTGAAAGATGGAAGGGTGGTTGGGCTGGGGCTGAGTGGTCTCGTTGGACAGTTGACGGAGCGGGCACGGATGTATGAGAGTGTGCAGGATCGGGCGGAGGTGTGGTTCGACAAGGTTGAATAGACTGAGGTGTGTCACGTTGGGGAATGGACTGATGATGATAAGAAGGGTGCGGGTACGCTCCAAGAGCCTACATACTTGGGTAAATCGATACTGAGGGTTCCCTCGGTTGCTTCGAGTTCCATTCTCATTGATTGTTTCCTTTTTGCCGCTGCGCCGGGATCAGACCACGACTCGACGTGCTCCGCCCGGCGTAGTTGCCTCTTGTCGATCGAATGATATGACTGGTAGTCGAAGTTGCGCTTTCAAGACCATTCAACGTGCCGACGGTGACGATGTCAATGGACCACTCATGGGAGAAGCGAGGCCAGCGGACCTGCCGCAGAAATGGCGGCGGTCGTGAAGCATCATGATGGTCATGAACGCGAAACTCGGTGGTTGTCAATGGTCCTGCTGCGGCCGCGCAAAACAGCAGTCGGCGGGTGATAAGGTACGGCATGCATGCTTGTGCCAGCAGATCTCAGGTCCCAATATGATGTGATTCACTACCGCGGTACACGAGGCAGCCTCGAGGCTCGACTTCAACATATGATCACTCTATCAATGGGAGGATCATTCCCAACCATTGAACTTTGCAGTCGAGTGGGATCTCATATCGGGTAGACTTGGCATTTGATTGAACTTGCTCTCACTGATTGACGTACTAGTTCAGGAGAAAAATATGACTTGCGAGACTCGGACAAGAACCAAGTCATCTTATCTTATCTGCAACAGCCTCCGCCGCCGGGTTGGCAATGTAACAGGCACGCGGATCTCAAACTGACACGCCCGCATCATGTTCTTTTGTTCCACCGAATGAGACCCGTCGAATGGTATGGAATGTGGACATACTACCTGCCACACCTGCAAGGCACGTCAACGACACCCACGGCACGAGAGAAATGGAAGACCGCACGGTATCCTCGTGAAGAAGCTTAATTCCCCGCCTTCTCACCGTCAGACACCGCCATCACCGACACTTCCTTCCCTGAGCGCTGTGCGCACGGTTTGCTTTGCATGTAAATTCCTTCCCTCACTTGTTCCTTCGTTCCTGCTGGTCTTCTCGTGGCTCCACCTCAACTGTTTTTTTTTTCCCTACGGCCCGTCTAGCATCCCATGCTCACCGCCCTGACTCTAGTCCTTTTTTTTGCGTGTTTGCCGCAGGTGTTCGCACATGGTTACATTGCGCAAGTCACCATCGATGGCACGGTATACGCCGGAAATGTACCCAACGCCCAACCAACGCCGTCCATAGTGCGCCAGATCAATAACATCGCACCCGTAAAGGGTGCCTCCAATGCATACCTGAACTGTGGTCAGGATGCACAAAAGGCCGCCCTCGTTGCGAACGCGAACCCCGGAAGTCAACTTCAATTTTTGTGGTTGGATGGCGACGGCACCAACGTGAGTCATTTTTCTTGTTCATGTTTGCTCGGAGAAGAGCCTGCGAGATCTAAATTGTCGTGTGCAGTGGCCACATAATATCGGTCCTCTCATGACGTACATGACGCCGTGCATAAACACCACATGCGACCAGTATGACCCTACCAACGCCGAATGGTTCAAGATCCAGGAGACAGGCCTTGAACCGGGTAATGTCACCTGGTACCAGCAGAACATTAGTACGTCCGTCCTAAATATACGTTTTGTGTCATACATTAACGTGTTCCCTGATCAGTGAACGGCAGTCCGGCAAATGTCACCATACCATCCACGCTGAAAAGCGGACAATATCTCATCCGCCACGAGATCATCGCGCTCCATCTCGCCACTACGGTCGGTGGTGCAGAGTTTTATCCGTCTTGCACGCAGGTAACACTACTTTTTCGCACCCCTCTACTCTCCGAGGCAGATCGTTGATCGCTACTTGTCGTCTACAGGTTAACGTTGGTGGGTCCCAAGTCGGAGTGGCTTCCGCGAGTGAGGAGGTGACGTTCCCGGGAGGCTACTCGGACACCGACC
>JBBPSA010000236.1:0-12673 GCA_038093355.1 Boletus calvinii | reverse complement strand
AGTGGAAGCACAGATCGAACGTGCACTCGCGTCCATGGCTGTCGACGTCGACGAGTCTGACTATGGTGGAGAGCTCTCATCTCGCCCTGGTTCGCGCATGTCCTCTTCCGCAAGGTCTGCCAGTGGAACACGTTCGAGGCGGGCTAGCGACGCCATGAAGGAAAGCAATGGATCTCGGCTGCGCAGCTTTGGCACCGAGTCAACTCTTGCAGAGTCATACGAACGTGGGATGGATGATACGTTGGTTGCTAGCAAATCCGAGCGGGAGACGGACACTATCGCAGAGGAGGAAGAGACGCCAGGATCGCCGGTAAAGAAGAAGAGGTTCTCGGCGACGCAGAGTGAAGTTGTACAAGACGGCATGACGGCCGTCGATGAAGGTATCAGTGAGCGCAGCGATAAGATTGCCCAAAAGGTCTTGCAGATTCAGCAAAAGGTCGGTTGATATATCATTTGAGTTGTCATGTGTTGATTCGCTCGGCAGCTGGAAACTGCGTTGGCGACGGAGAACATCCAAGACTGGAAGAAGAGATCTGCAGGTTACAAGAGTGCCGGGTCCGACTATGCCACCGACGAGCGTGCCGACGAGAGTTCGGATGCTGCTGTGCCCGTCCGCCCACGCCAACCACGGGGTACCAAGCTCATCAACAACCCTCCTATCAAGGCGAAGCGCAGGGAGCGTAGTGACACTGCGTCCACAAACCGAACTGGCACCGGTACTATCAAACGCAACTCCGTTGATACCGCCGCCTCAGCAACGCCACGACATTCCTCCACTCCGAATCATGGTTCGCCTACACCACCACGGGAGGACAAGATCCTAGCACAAACCGAATCTGAGACAGACGGTACCGATCTCCAGACACCTACTGCGGAGACATCCCATACATCGGTGCGACCATCACTCCGGAAAGTTGCATCCGGAGCTTCCCTGACGGCGCTTTCCCCCGAGGCACCAACCACTGCGCCAACGACCCCTGCGTTGACCCCAGCCATCAGTACTACTACCGACGAATCCGACACCGACTTTCAGAGTGCTTGCTCCGCGAGCCCGCGCGACAGTTGCGGTAGCTTCGAGGGCAAGAAGGCGTCGCAACATGACTCGGACGACTCTGGAACGTCCACAGACATGGAGAAAAGGCACGTGACAGAATATACCGACTTGCCTATGAGGGCACGCCTTTCCAGTACAGCAACTGCCGTACCGCAGACTAGCCCGACTCTGTCCGACGTTACTGCCGCACCAAGTGGACGCAGCTTCGCGACGCGTTCGCGTCAAGGAACTAATTAGTATGCTTGTCAGGAATATACCCCACCCTTCATACATATATCCTTACCATCATCATCATTGGAATGCAACTAACCCTCCAATCTTTTCTACCTCCCGCTCCTTTCGCTACACTTATTCACTCGTACTTGTTCATAGAAATTCTACATGTTCAACTTCAATGCATATATTACAGATCACTTCAATGTAGTACAGGGGTGCTACTTATCCAACCCAATCTATTCCAGTTGCCCGCTAGTCCATTCTACGCCTATTATTGAATGCTTTGACTACCGATGCAATTTGTGCAAAGAACCACGCTTGTGCGTTCTTGTCAGGTATCAACACAAACTTGTCGTGGTCCTTGCCCGATTTGTGAGAGAACCGAATACCGTTGTCCTCAGTCGTGACGCCCTGTACCATGGTCAGAGGTAGATCCCACTCGAGGCGCAACCTCTTGGACCAAAACGAGAGCACCCTTGCGGAGGTCAATAAGACAACATTGTCGCCGCCTGCATGATCTGTCCAGATATTCGACGAGTACAGCACATGCTCAGTTGAACACATACCGATATGAGCGACATAGCATTCGTTCCTGTAGGCACCTTGTTCCAGGTCTCTCATCCAATATTGGCCGAGCGCCTCGCGACTCGAAAATGGCTAGGGTTATCATGTTTCCTCAGTCCAATCCAGAGTGGCCATATCGTTACACGCACCACCAATACTCCATCTGGAGGGACATGCCTCGGCTACAACGTATTGAATAAGACCCTGCACCGACAATAAAATGTTGTACGGCCACTCACCGGTCTAGCGCGGTCTCTTTCTGGCTTGTCAAAGACGGTCGTGGTGTTCCTTATCCCTGGCGCGGCATCAGCAATCACGAATGAAAAGAGACGACGGAACTGGCTACCTTCAGAGACGTTTGACGCGAGGTCGAACACCCCGACCGCGGGTTTGGTCAGAGCGCTGTAATCATGTATTAGGTAGGTGTTATCACAAGCACCAATCACGCGTACCCAACCAAGCCCTTGCCTATGCCTTTGAAAAATCCGATGGCGCCTTCTGTCTCTGCTCCCTGAATGGGCTTCGTCTAGTACTTCGTAAGTAATCACCGTGTTGCAGTTCATCCGTTCTGCATACCACAATGCCCTCCATTGCACTGACAACGCTAGTGGCGAGTGCTTCGCCACCTGCAGCTACACCATAACTTAAAAGGGGTGTGAATACAGAGCAAGGAATACGAAATTATTATTGTTACTCCTTACATTGCATGACGAGGTCGATTGCGGCGTTGCGACAGCCTACGTTGCGCTTGATATTCTTCGTCGAATGTTGCGGCGGACAAGCCTGGAACCAAGTCAGAAGTGTCCCCCGAGCGGGAGGAAGTTGACTGACCTTTGCCCAGACTACTCGTGAACTTGGTGACACTGTCTGATAGACCGAACACTGTCTTCTTGACAAAACTAGCAGCACCCTGGACCTTGGGTAAGAACACTGGCCGCAGACTAGGCGAACGGTCGGCTACCTTTGCTATTCCGATACCTAACTCCTTGTTCCCATGCATGACGACACCATGGTATGGTGCGTAAAAAATGTCTGCAACCCCAGAGCTGACATTCGTGAAGAGGCCCACTGGATTCCCAATGAAATCGGCAGAACCGAGAATGCGGTACAGTTGCCGCAGGACATCCTGACGGTAGTGGTACGTGATACGACTTTGCAGTTCAGGTATTGTAAGTCGCATATCTGTGATGGCGAGGGCGTTCAATTCAAGAGGCGCATCATTGACATTTCCCAATGTCATTGTTAGCGCGTTGACCACCACTGCCAAGGGGTTCCGAATGCTCAACCTGCATTGACATGAGAGGACTGGACAGTAGCATGCACCATCTATGACTCACTTCTCCTCGCTGCTGACCCTTTCAGTTCGCATGAAAGAAAGAGTTAGCTGAATAGGGTGTAATTGCAGGACTTCAAAGTAAACATCTCGTCCGGGAGGGGTAGGCTGTGGGTTAGGAATTATCTCTGGGTGCTGTATTAAGATACTTGGGAGTAGATGAGCCATGATCCGAAATTCAAGTTATCAACTTACTCTTCTACATTCTCCTCCCATGAGGCGCCTTTGACCTGTGTGAGATCATATATCGCGAAGAGAAAATCTTCATCGGCCTCGATCGTCAAGGCCTGCAACAGAATAGAGCAGTATTTGACGAAGAGGACACCATGTTCTATGAAAACTGTCAGGAAAAAAAATACCGGTTCCATATGTTCCTACCTTGATCCTTTAGCCAGATGACAGAAGCTTGAATTGTTGGAGGAACAGCCGCAGTCCCACTGGCTTCCTTGGAAACGGGACTCGGTTGGAGGAGAACAGGATATAATGCGTCGTGGAGTTGGTTGTCAACTTGAAGGGACCCACAACATAAGGTGACTGCCTGCGAGACTGGGGTGTTGTTGTATTCGAAACGTAGGGACTCTAATGAGGCATAAACCACCTCAATCATCTTGCGATTGATGAGGGATATTCCTATTCCTGCAAGATCGACCTCGACCTTTAGAGTAGGTGCGGCATCCTCTGAAACCGCCTCAAAGGCCTCGACACTTCCCAGTGTGTCAGATCGGGATAGCGAGCCAGTGGTCCGGTGTTTGGGTTTATACAGACTGCGCTCTGCAACATAAGGTGTGATTCGCAATATTTGTTTGTGGTGGTCCGCCCGTACGTCCAGCGACACCGCGCGTGCTCGTTGTCGATCCTGGGTTACTGGTCAGTAAAACCAAAGCAAGGCACCATTGAGACGAACTTGGAATCTGAATGGAACCAGAACACCGATTTCCATGATGTCAACCACGCGGCGTGCATCGTTGATCATCAACATGAGCTTTTTCTCCCTTGCTGCAGGCTGATCCCAAGCATATTGCGAGACGGAATGTGGTGCGAGTTTGTATCGCGAAATGTTTGTTTTCACTGCTTCTACTTCATTTCGAGCAGAATCCTGAACATGGTGGTTAACTAGCGCGGTAGCATTAAAAGAGAAATTACCCATTGGCAGACAAAAGCAGTATAATCGCTATCGTTTTCCAGCTCAAAGGGCCATCCATCTGCTTTTAAGAAGGTAACGAAAATAGTAGACCCATTGATTTTGATGTCCGCTGTGACGATATCCACTTGATTGTCGTCTGATGCCCTGGGCACTCGAAGATGAATAGCCCCAATGTCCTGAATGTTGACAGGGGATGACCTAACAATCTTAGTCAAAGCTGCGAAAGCATCTCGCCCCTTTTCACCTACCATCGTGCATTGAGACCTGTGTATGCAATGGTGAGAAACTTCTCCTCCCCGGCTTGCATGACTTGTAACGGGATACGTTCTCCTGGATCCAGTACAGCTCGACCACGTGGTAGCCCCTTGTATTCGCGGAATTGTATGGGGAAAGGGAGGTCGTTCTTCAACATAAACCTCGGCGAAATCGTGACCACTTTGGTGAGTTTGTACTTGCCCAGCCCCTCTGTCCATGATAATCCGAAATGATATTCCTCGTTCCTTTGTTTCGCGGACGGAATCACCATCCCTGCGTCAGCCGCTGGAGCCTCAAGGCTGAATACCTTGAACCATTAAGAGAACATCAGTGTTCATACTCAATCAAATCACACGAAAGGCACGTTACATTTGACCAACCTGACTCCCCGACCTTGAATATAAACGCTTGAGCATTATCGTGAGGATGAGACAGCACTACGCATGCTATTAGCGTGTAAACCCGTAGTAAGATACCAGGACTCACAGAATGGCACGGGGGTGGCAAGGACGTCTTGTGACATACGTGAATAAGTGATGCCATGAAATCGCAGCATATTCATACCTAGTCGAGTATCACCAGCAACGTCTAACGGAGAAGTAGCTCGATTTGATCGGGCTGTCCTCACATTGAAAGGCATTCCCGACTTGTTCACGACGAGGTATGGACAGTAAATCTGTACTTTGAATGCTCCGCCGGACTCGGGATATCGACTCGACGTATATGAGATCGCAATACCCCGTTAGATAAAGAAGCGACATACACATAATTCAGACTCAGGTGGAGTTTGCGATTGCTTTGATCGCGAAGTGACAAGCGGGATTCAATATCGAAGTCAGAGTGGCGGTCTGTATTTATAATGGCGAAGTCGCTTGGCCTGAAGACTGCGAGAACCATTAGTTCTACACACTCCAGGAACTCGGCAGATTTACCTGTATCTTGCACCTCCACGTTTAGTAGGATCAAATGGTCTAGTTCCACTGAGTGCACTGGCATCACACCACCCTTTCGTAGGTAACTTTTCCAGTTCTGGTCAGCGTTTTTGTCAAAGATACGGTATTGGAGGTCATAGGGCAACAAGTTCTCCAGCTCAATCGGAGCACGGAGTTTGAGTTTGATTTTTGGAGATTTCCTAAGAGGCGTGTCAGGAGATGGCGAGAAGCGTGGTACAAACTTGCCTTGCAGTGGGATCATTGGAGTCTGATTGTACCCATGCCTGGAAGCGGAAGGGTGCCTCCCGTTGATCGTTGTGAGGACAACTAATCGAAAGAGACCTCTTGGCAACTAGATCCTCAAATCGCAGGGACGAGCACCAACGATAGCCAAAACCTTCTGTAATGCGGTCTGGTAGGTTTCAGTGTATGTCAAGAGGGCTGAACTCACGATCTGGCTGGAGTTTAATTCGATTTTGTGTGACGGCTTCAATGGGCAGTGCATAGTCTTGGCCAGGAGCTTCCTGGCCGTGAGTGCGACAACTTGAGAATAACAAGGAGCGACTGACCAATCTTTTCCAACGAATACACAGGATGCCCAGTGTGATCCACCAACATGAGTTCCAATGGATAGAACGTCAGATTCACTACCAAGTAAGTCGAGCGCAGAGTCACTATTTTGACGTTGTCTTCCACAGTTACCGCGCACAGCAGACGATCAGCATATTTCTCCGTCCGAGGTCGCAACGAGAAGGTGAACTCTCCCTCCCTGTCGACCGGGATGCCTCGAAGAGCCTCCCAGGGTTTCCCGACGATTTGGATACCGATGTTGTGTTGTTCAGACGCCGAACCGTGCTGAAAATTGGTCAGCGAATGACTGAAAAAGTTCGCAGATAGACCTACTTCCCGCAGCTTCTTCCAGTCATCAAATCGCCAGTCTATGATCTGGTCGTGATTAAGTTTGACTGCATTGTTCTCCTGCACCCCAGTGTTTGTATCGTTATCCGACCAAATGAAAAGAGGAGAACCCGTGCGATTCCGAATTCGATACGGAGCATAACTCCCGCGATCCTTTTGCATGACCAGCTCCCCTTCTCGCCCCCACATGTTGATGGAGGTTGTTGCAAGCTCGGCGAATGTGGTGCTAAGATTGAGGTCCAAGCGCTCGCGAGCAGCCATAGAGACCTTGAGGGCACTAGAAGCTTGATCCTTACTCAACTGCCGTGATCACTATCAGCGCAAATCGCCCGGGTAGTCAATTAACTAAAGCTACCGTTAGCGTAAACTTCCAAGGGTCGATCACTGACGACATAGGGTAAACTGTTTGATGGGCTGGATAAAAAGGAAATCATACAAGGTTCCCAATGCGAATTTGTAAGATTCCAATAGTTGATTTGCGTTTCTAGCACGGCTGACGCCTGGAGCTAGATCCCGCGTGTCAGTTCACGAGGTTGATCTTGCCGTGTAAGGCTCACTTTTGATGACCAGTCCTTAGCCACCAAGATAAAGGGCTTCACATTGAATTGAAGCATAGGCTGTTCGTGCAGATCCCCGATTAAAATCAATCTAAAGCCATCAATGGTCCCTTTCATCTGAAGTCGCTGTTATGTACTTTTATGGGTGATTGTAGTGCGGGGCTCATACCTGTTCCTTCGATATGACAATATGTGCTTTCGCAGGTGCTCGTCGCGCACCCATCAAGGACGATGCAGGCTGAGGTGTTCGAAGTTGCACATTCGAGGGCTGTTCTCTGTCGAGCAAGGTATCCCCCTGCGATTTGGCGTATAGCTCAACGGCTTTTGTGGCGATCGCAGTGATCAGCATGATATCACGGTACGACGCCCGAAATACTATTTCCGTCAATGAACCTTCCATTGATACGTGTTGCTCTGGTTCAGAGGCACGGCTGTCGAGGGAAAATGACAGGTCAACATCGTCCAAAAAGCGTACGGTGTCAGATTCTGCTCCCATGCGTATCAGCGACATCCCAAGCCGGTTGACGCTCAATGTCAAGACACCCTACGCTCAGTCAGCACTTCACCCGTGATCAACTGGAGCGATACTGACCTGCTGAGATATTATGATTTGATTTATACGAAGTCTAATGGCTTGGGAACAGGGATCGGAATCATTTTCGAGTACACTGATGGAAACATCGTGAAGCTCGAGGCGTAAGTTGGTGGTGGTGGAGGATTCCTTTCTGGTTTCTCTTCCGTTGTTTCTGTCAGAGACCTTTGGACTCGGGGGACCACTGGCGAAGAATGATAGAAGTGAGAAGATGGGTTCCACAGAAAAGATGATATGAGGAGCATCGACCGTCATAATTACAAGAGCAGAAGTACCAGACGAAGAATAAAGGACCATGAACTGGTTCCGTTCATGATCAGCTGCGGGAACGATTTCCCTGAATTTGGATCCGCCAGGTCGGGTGTTGCTCATGGTAAATGATCGTAAGACCAACTGAGCCTCAGAAGCCCCGTCAGACATTGATTTGGAACGGAGGCTGACGTCGTTCAGAGCAAACCGTGCAATCCCATGATCTCTGAGATTTGCCTCGGTGGTTGCCTCCCCGTCATATAAGTGCAGTCTGACGGCGGTTATGGACGCCACCAGGTCAACAGTAGTCCAGGGCCGATCTCCATCGGGAATAGATGATACGCGGATCTCAGGTTCTAGATTGATGAGGGACATTTGCACCTCCGGGGCACCAGCCAAAGGGTTGCCGAGACTCGAGGCGGTTGATACAACAGAATCAGCCTGGGCGCTGCCTTCAGGCACACCAGCAAGGACGCGCGGTATTGACTGAGATAATCCGATGAGAATCCCGTATTGGATTTGAGTGAGGTAGAGTTTTATATCTGATATTTTGATCGCAACCTGTCATCATGGGTGAGCAGCGTCCGCCTTCGCTAAGTCTGAGGCTTACTTGAGTATTCGGCATCTCATCATCTTGAACGCGATCAATGTATGCACGTTGGTAAATGTCTGCAATGATACTAATGTCATCGACGATCTTGAGCGTGGAAAGTTTGCCGTCATAATATAGGTCCGACACAAGCTGTAGGCCATTGAGGCTCGCCGAAATCCGGCTGATATCGCCGTCAAAGGAGTTGCTTGCAAAGACCTCGCCAAGGCGCATTGTTAGAATGTCAGGAAGGCGTGCAGGGTCAGAAGGGAAGGCGATAATGGGAGTCTTCACAGAGATTTCGAATTGCATGCGTTCGATTTCAGAGGCTCTCTGTACAGCTGCATCGCGAGCTGTATCATACAGGATCTTGAGCTTTGCGAGTTTTGTAACAAACAGGTACATGTCATGAAAGGGCTGCTCGAGGAAGTGAACTTTGAGCGAGCCTGCGGACAAATAAATAGCCGATTTAATGCCAGTGTAATCTTCATCCTCGGGGTCATAGGTTTGGTATCGGAACTCGGCAAAATTGCTGCCCTCGATGGACAAAATCTGTTTAAACTCCTCTCGGCAAACATCCACAGAGCGATCATCGCTCAGGGCTAGACTGCCCAGGCGACCAGTGATACGCATAGTATTCGATCTCAAAACCATGAGAACAGAAGCTGTTGACAGTGAGAGAGTCGCCAAGCTAGCGAGATCATTGACCAACACGACTGCTCGCGGTAGTAAGCAAGAGCCCTGCAACTACGTTTACCATTACTCACCTTGGATGCTGTCTAGTTTCACGGCGATACGGGTAGTACTGGTGGACTGAGGTTGTATCCCCGTGACGCCGGCAGGTTCCAAGCTTTGAACGGTCTCCGAAGTTCCTTGCGGAACGAATGTGGTGATTAGGAAATCGTACAGCGAAATGACAGGCTCCGGTGCAGCATTGAATATGAATGTCGATAGGCGGACATCGACACTCTGTTCGATGTTGTCGTAAACCGTAGAAAACTCCGGAGAATTTCTCTGGACGCGCAAATATGAGACTGAGAGAAGATCCCTGTCACCATCGTCCGTGTAATCCGAGGAAATGAGCTGGATCGGATCCTTATCAGCTTGCACGATATTCATGATCAAAGCCCTTCACAAATTGTCAGCCACAACCCAGGCACGTTATATTTATCCTCACCTGAGATTGACGTCCACAGTTAAATTGTATTTGAGGAGCACTAAGCCAAGCCGGAAGTGTTGGAGGGTGACATAGCCAAGCGACTTCTCGCCCCCATCTGAACCTGACCGTGAAATTGATGCACGCAAATCGTCGACCGCGAAGTCCAATTCGAAGATGTGCTGCCGGAGTTCCGGATTCTGTCGCGCGTGTCAGCGGGGCTTGAGCAGTAAATGATGATATCTACTACCTCCGAGGTTCCGTCGCTCGCTTCAAAGAATATATCGTCGCGATTAGTAGAGGCACGTTCAGTTTCAGATTGATTATCATCGACGTTGTATTCCAGTCCTGTGGGCGAGAATAATCCCGCAGACAAAGGCAAGACTATGGGTTCCGTATCCATGTACGGTGGTGACGGCTTTGGCTTGTACCTCTTTTCCGATTCCTCGCCAAATTGTGGGATGGTAACGTCAATTAACCGCATGAGCGTCTTATACTTCGTATCAGACAGATTGACATGCAAACTTGGCAGCTTCCCGGAAACTTTGAATCGGGTGAGGCTGAGAGCACTTGGAACAATTGAGTTCTGTATTTGAAGGTCAATGTTAGTACGCTCCAGTAGGTGGAGGTGGTCGCCAGCTTTCGACGTCAGAGCATCGCGACACGCTTGCAAGTTAGTGCCTATGATAAACTGCGGTCGATCAGCACACGAATCCGTAATCCAAAAAGCGAATAACCTGCGCAGCTTCGAGCTTGAGGGTCACTTTGTCGTACATAAGCGACTCCAAGCGCTTATAATCTGCTTCGCTATATTGTTGATTCTTTTTTGCTTGTAGCTCGCGCATAGCATCTTTGTCGGCAAGATCGCTCTCCACAGCAATATGTCCGGCGTCAATGATCAAGTGACCACCGTCGAAGGAGGTGACACTGGTGGAAGGTCAGGTCACATGGCGAAAATGTTGAAAAAGGGCATACTCCTCAGGAATAATGATAACGGGTGCATTCATATCCACTTGCAAATCAATCGTCTTGTGGGTTTGCAATGCATATTCCAAACCGGCCCGAGTTTCTTTTCTCAAACCTTCCAGTGTCTGACTAGCAACATTCTACGATACAGTCATATCATGGGAGGATGCATGTAGGCATTAACTCACGAGCAATGCTTCCACCGACTCCAGTTGATTCTCGGGGGGTTTCAGGAACTTCGAAATTGCTTCAACATACCCTCGGTGATAGATTATCTCCATGTGGCGCATGCGAGCTGTAAGAGCAGAGTCTGCCCGCCGATCGAGTGGATTATTCTCAAGTTTGAGGTAAAAGAAATGTTCATCGGACTCCACATGCTTCCCGGGCCTGACGTGCGTGGCTATGGGATTCTTGACTTGTACAATTTGAGGATGGAGGGTATTTTTGGTGGTCCCATCGAACACACTTAGTCCTCCAAGGGAGACAGAAGCTTCGAAATTGTCCGGTCTCTGAATAAAGTCAGCGCAGAATGATTCAAAAACCATAGATATAATATCCGAAGCTGCCCCTCTCGGATGACTCTTCAACGCAAAAGATCCTTTTCTCAGCTCAGCTGCAACTCGTAGCCTCACAGCATCCCGCGGTGTGTCCAAGGAAGCCGCGATCGCAGATTTTTCGTCGTAGTCGAGGATATCGTACAGCTGCCTTCGCTGTTCCTCAGTCATTGAACCGCCGAAACCTGCATCCTCGTTTGGAAGATCAGAGTCTGCAGTGCTCCATAACCAAGATGTCCAATTGCGTGCTTGTCGCTGAGCACGCTCTTCCTCGAGCTTTTTGCGTTGTGCGAAATCCTTCCGTAGATGAGACCGCGCGATGGACCTGTAGAAGCGGATGTCTTCATATGTGAGCTTGCATTCCAAGGCTGCAACCGAGGCGACTTCCTATTTCCATATGATTAGACAGAGAAAACCTGTTAATCGAAAGAGTTACGTACATGCTCTCGAAGAGTATTCATGAGTTTCCTTTCAAAAAGCTCTACGTATCTGTTTCGGTCGTCACGACGCTCCGCAAAGTAAGCCCAAGTCCATTTCCGCTGTCGTTCGTGTACGCTGTTTAAAATGGCTGAACCAGCGAATCGCAGACGAGCTCTGGCGCGGTTTCTCGCCAGGTCTTCATCGCTTGGTCGGAATTTGCGGTACTGGTGACTTCAGTGCTCTATGGTGTAGCATCCACACTTGAACTTACTTGATGCTGACGGATATAAAAATGGTACATATCCACGAGAGATATAACGTCCCGGTATTGGTTGTCATCCAAAGCTACGCCAATCTCTTCAAAACGTAGCTGCACATCAAACTGAGGTGTCTTGTCGTCTATCTTGTGGTTCACAACAATCTTCGGGGGCTCGGTAAGGCCATAGTGCATCATAGTCAATAAATTACTTACCCTACCTTCCCCCGACACGGGACTGAGAATGAATTGGTGAGCGGAATTTTGGCCATTAAGGGAGATCTGCCGATAAATGTTAGTTATAGCGGTAAACGTATGGCAATGGCATACCATATCCATGAACTTTCTCTTGGCTTCGTATAATGGTAAGCCGGCCATGCTAAGAGAATCTGTATCGAAGTATATGGCCAGGGATTGCAGGCTTGACAACTATGTCTCGGTGAGTGACGTTGTGAAGCCTGTAAGATGCTACCCACTTTGTGAATTGCCCCCGTGGTACTTTCGATGAATGCTGGCTCCCAATGTTCATTGACCGATTGGATGGCGAAGCCAGCGAGTGTGAGTCCTGCAGCGAAAGGATGCTACAAATGATTCGGATCAAGTAGAGTTGAGTTGATCCCGTGATCATACTTACACCAGGAACGCTCAGCTTGTCTTCGTATCTTACGTGTATATTCTTAACTGTCACTTGCACATTGTTGATTATTTTGGCGGTCAAAGAAGCCCATAGGCCTTGCGACTGAGAGGAAGTATCTGCTGAGTCAAATTGAACTTAATGAAAAAACATTAATATCAAGCCGGGAAGTGACATACTTGATGAAACCTCTGCCTGTCCGCGCATGTGCAGCAACTCGGCATTCTCAAGGCGCTCTTGCTTGGTGGCTTGAGCCCTACGTTCCTCCTCTTCAGAATTGATGT
>JBBPSA010000235.1:0-12676 GCA_038093355.1 Boletus calvinii | reverse complement strand
CATGGATGGCACACTACGATCGAATAGACTCAAGCGGTGGACTGTATCCTTGGGCAGGCGCGAACGAGACAGGGTGCGCAACCTTCCCTCGCAGTCGATTGCTCTGGAACGCCCGCGACCACGCAAAGACATGGATGAGATTGCACGAGACAGAGGCGCAGTTCTTCTTTCAGAGCGCGGTGGTGAGTTAAATCTCACCTCTACCTTTCACCTCCTAATCAACCCTGCATTTTAGAACCCCCAGGCAGTCGTCTACCACTGCATCTCGCTTCTATATCCAGGGCCCCAACTTTGCAACATATATCCGATAGGATCAATCTTATATCTGCTCAGCACAATCTAGGTGCGCCATCTCGCACTGTGGCATCGCTAATGATGCTTGCGTTTGAGGTAGGCGTTCTCCCCATCCATCCTAATGTTACTAAAACCGCAACAGGCAAAGCTAAAACAGCTCATCACGCACACCCTCTCACTCACTTCTACTTCCCATGCAATAGCGTCCATTAATCCTTCTGTCCCGCGTTCAAACAATCGCGTTCTTACCTCATCTTCTTTTGATTCACTTTTCACGCTCTCCCCTGCTGTGCTTCCAAATCAATCCGCAGCAGCCATGAGGCTGGCAATAGGCGAAAACGAGATAATGGATGACGAAGACGTTGTCCTTCTCAAAGATCGAGAAGTTCGGGACCAACGATGGCAGATTCTTGCTCTTTTGGGCGAGCGAAGTACAGTAAAAGAAGCTCTCAGGCAGTTGCGGTGACGATGTATACATCCCTCGGCGACGAGGATTATGAACCCAAGAAATGTCATACTACCGCGAGGTGGCGCCTACTCTTGAAGCACATATGTGGGCATTAACTTGTTTGTTGGTAGGGTTTCATATATACAAACCCGAGAATCCTGTGTTTGCAGACCTCAATCATTTTACAGATGAAATAATGGATAGTGTAGGTCAGACGAAGATCGATGCCCGCAAAGCTTCAATGATCAGAGTCGAAAGATCTGCTTGCAGCTCGTTGTACAATTCAAGATGACATTTCCACATCCTCATGTTTCCTCCTTCTATTATTTGCCCGTTGCATGTCGAGGTCCTCAACCTTTGATTCCCACTCCTCCCTCAGAGTTGCATGTTTCTTCAATCGTCTCTCTTCTTTTTCATCTCGCTCTTGGTCCATGGCCTCTCCATTTCCCCACAAACGATTTGCCCAGTCGTCAAGATCTTTGTATGTGTCGGCATCACGAATCTCACGACCGGTGGACTCGAATGCGATTGTCTGTAGTTCCCGTAGGGTGTGACATTCCATGAAGGAACGCTCTGATGACCGAAAGATCTTCGTGATTCGGGGGAAACGTAATTCATAGTACTTCTTAAATCAGTCAGGGATTCGCGTTGGAAAACGCAGACTGACCTTGCTACTCGGACTTTTTGTGAACCCAGCACCGCACAGTTCGACCAGGATTGGGGTCCGGAGAAGGACTGTTGGCTGAGGAAGTGTCTGAAGTATCGAGTACGAATATGAAAGTTCGTCATGAGACGCCTGTCAATTTGTGTAATTGAACCCCTTGAATCATTCGAGGTTTAAGAACTAGGGTTCTCACAGATGGCTCGACTGCGTCTGCCCGTAGCCAAAAGTTGAACTCTTCTAGCTGTTCCCGGGACATGCCATATGAAGCGGTGAAATAAACAACGAAATGGGGCTTCACTGTGGGCTACAAAAGAGTACTTCATCCATGGACGGATGTGTATTAGCCAAAAGAACTTACATTGGCTGTACATTGAGAAGAATTGCCGATTGCACCAATGTAAAACCTTGTTAGGGTCGAGGGGGGTACTGAAGCATTTTGAGATGCATCGGCCGCAATCAAACCAGAGTACCTACCTCGGAGTTCCCTTGCGCGGTCTTTCTCCCATGAACCGCCAATCACGACAAGATCAATAGTGTCCCCGTACCCGGGAACATAATCCTTCTTCAACTGTTTCCGTTGAATACCAGGGTCAGCAGTGCGATTGGCCCGACATGGTTGCGTACCTTGACCCAAGGCAGCCTCCAGTCACCATATCCGCTTTCCCCCGATTTGAGAACTAAGCCCTCTTGACTTTCCGCTATGCGCTGTGCCCATATTTCTCGAAGATTCTTGGCAGCATCCTCCATACATACTTCAGGGCCACTACATACCACAGAGCGCTCAGCGATCATAGCCTGGCCCGGTATTTCCTGGATGAGGCTTTCAAGCATGGAACGCCGTATTGAGTATGGCACGTTCAGAAGTGAGGCATTTCCAAGGAGAAGGACGTCGAAAAACACGAGAGCAAGATGAAGCGATTCCGGGGAGGACGAATGAAGCGAAGGGCAAGAGTCTCTATTGACGTGTAAAAATCTCATCCTCGTAGAAATGAACCGGGTTATACTCACAGGGGCTGCGAATCATTTTGCTCTCCTCTGGATAACTTCATAGTTGCTCGAGCCCCTTGGGCCGTGCGCGCAATGAGGCCTCGTATCCGCCAGAATTCTAGCACATACGCTTCAATATTTAAAACGTCCGAACATTTCCACTGACCATCGATGGCATTCCTCTCATCTGAAAACGCGACCATCTCGGCATCTAAAATGACGTCTTGCTTTCCTATTCCTACTAACGCCGTTTTGATGATTCTAGTCGCGACGTTCAATCCGGCGTTACAGTGTCGAGACCATAACCTACGAGTGTACGGCAATACGATCCAACGTCGAGTCTCGTTTGCTCTTGCTGAATATAGCGATCTTTACTTCTTCGCCCTCGCAAAGCCGAACGTGGATCTGTGCCCGTTCGCCGTCATATTTCGTCTCGGCCCAGATCTCACCGTCGGTGTCCACAAGTTCGAGGGCATGTAGGGGGCTCCGACCTTTTGCCGACTTGGGGACTTCCACTGGCACACCCCAGCACGGGTGAGCGGGAACGAGTGTACCGCCGGCTTCGAAACCCATGGCAGCCTCATCTAGCTTTGCACGTACTTTGTACATCTTGATCATAGATCCAGATGGGTCCCATTCCTTCATGAACTGTTCTCTTGTCAGTACTTGCTTGCTGCGTGTGTTGTAGGCGAGCAAGACGCGGCTAGTCATGTCTGAGGGAGGTGGATAAAGCAGAGGACGTAGATCTTTGAGAATGATCTGGGTGAGATAGGCGGCATCAGTAGCTGGAAGGGAGTCGTAGAGAGAGCGTAATATCGAAGATTTAGAACGCTTAGCATTGGTCATGACCGCGTTTCCATCGTGAAAGGACTTGTCAGAGAAAATGGAGGTGGACGCCAGTTCGTCCAGGAGTGCATCAACCTCTTGAAGGCTCTTGGGTCCGATGGCGTTCTGAATCAACGCGTTAATATGGTCACAACCCATAGATCACTCCTCAGAAAGCACCTCTGTTCCAGGTACAGAATATTTAAGGAGCTCCTCGCCAAGGCAGCCGGAAGCGGACCCCTGATTCCAGACTTTCAGATGTTTCGTACCTCCAGTAAATACTGTGGACGAGTCCAAGCATTGACGGAGATACTGTGCGAGGAGTGTTTCTTGTAGACCGAACTTCCTTTGGGTATCGTCTTCCGGGAATAGGAGTCGCAACATTGAGGCAGTCGTGCCGCGTGGAAGAGGAGAATAGCTTCGCCTCAGAGCATCAATCCACCTATTGACGACGGTACGAGGAGAGCGGCAGTTTGAAGACGTGTCAGACTTTTGTGCTCGAGACGACGTCGTTTTGGCTGGGATAGCGGCTATTTCTCGCAGCAGGGAAACAAAGCTAGATGATTGTCTTCTTCTAGCAAGCTGGCAAAGATGTTAACACCGAGTCCACTTACAACGAGAACGGTATCTGTTTGACTTGATCCCGGGCTTCCATGTGAGACGGGAGCGCAGTGCACTAAATTGCTGTTCGTCAAGGAACTGGAAGTCAACAAGCTCGACCCGGAGCAGGAGTTTACATACATCCTCTGTGATGACCCGTGCAGCACATGTCGATAGTAGTAAGTGATTTGCGCCTGTCTGACATAATGCAGTGCGAGTCCAGCCTGAGACGTCCGGGTATATATACAGTCATGAGGTACGGAAAAAAGGGTATAGATATAAGACATGCACATTTGATGGTACTAATAGTCATAAAAGACGGACAACTTTGTCGGAGGGGTCAAGAATGGAAGAATGAATGCGACGCCGTTAACTTTGTTTTGCAGTCTGGGGGGAACTTGAAGGAATCGGAGAAGGAATTGCATCCATTGGCGGTCGTGGCGATACCGGAAGGCCAAATACCCGGCTGTGTCGGTTGCCTCTCTTAGTGACGGCGATGTTTAATCCGCGGCTGGCAGCAACATGGGCCGCATGCGACTGCGACTGCGATAGCATAGTAGGGAACTCGGCTCGAGCAGGTGTGAGCAGTTCCGAGTGTTGAGATGGATTACTCGAGCGTGTCTGACTGGACTCCACTGTTGCATCATTTTCTGTTGTCTCATTGCCGCTCTCGTATTGGGTTGAAAGGCTGTCACTGTCTTCGGAAGGAGTCTCTTCCGTCGATGCTAAGCAACGAATATGAGTGGTAGGTATCCTGTACAGAAGAGGTGACGACGAACCATGCAAGGTTCTCCCCGCCAAACCGAGAAGCTGGTCCGCCGCTGCGTCTGAATACTGTCGGCTATTTCGCCGACTGAGCTCGCCGTCCTCGTCTTCATCATCCTCGGTAATATCGTTGACTGCATCGACGTTGAACACCCGATTAAATTCTCCAAGCATCAAGCTGAAGACACCAGCAGGTATACCAAGCGTAGGACTGAAGACGATGCCGACATTTCGCATCGTCATTTTGTTGACAGCTGAGTTTTGCACAATGAGGATCAAATGGGCAGTTAACGCGCGAAGTAAGCTGTAGTTAGCGATCGGCAATGCTGCAATGAGATGCGATAGTTCGCGGATGCGCTCCTGCGGCTCCACAAAGTCTACGAGTGGTGTCAACTACATTCTGATGCGAGAAGACAACGAAAGACACGGACCCATTACAGAAAGGAATCTCATGTGTAAGTCCCGCGTTAAAATGCTAGCAGGTAATTCTCGAAGGAAACTTTTCAGCAAGCCAGCGATGGCATGGGGGTCCCAGTATTCATCGGATGCCAGAAGGTCTACGTCGCCCTCTTTACAAATCATCAGCGTACTATAGTGGCAAGATGGGAGGTCCAACATACCGGCGTTGAATCTGTCTTTCAAACCCTTAATCACAGCAGAGCTCCCACTTAGGCGATAAATACCCTCCTCTTGGTCGGCCTTTTTTGCTTCAAGATATTGTATACATCGGAAGACGACTGCTGGTAGACGAGCGATCTCGGCAACGTCGAGGGACTCATCCAACGATACTCCAAACACGGCTCGAGGAGAAAACGTTGGGACTCTGTCGGCGGGTTTCCCGAAGTTCCAAAATGACCTTGACTTGGCCTTTTCTCGTCTGTCACTCGACGAAGTCCCTTCCGTTGGTGCATCCTTGCTACCGAACTTGTAGCCTGCGGGGATGGGGACACCATTTAGAGGTCCCGAAATCTTTACCTTCCCGTTCGGATCGCCGGCTCGCGAAGAGGGGGGGCCAACGTCGGGTGAAGAGGCGCGGTCACTGAATGCCGCTGTTGTAGGCGAACCTGATACTGCAGCCAAGCCAGGATGGTATGACTTTCGGTCCCGTCGAGCCTCCCGAGACCGCCCAGATTCAGGTGCACCCTGCTCTTGCTTGGGATACGCCGCTCGTCGGTCCATGTCTGCATAATGACCCAGCTCCGAGCTCGATCTAAACGCCACCAAGCCCTGACCAGCAACTTCAAGTGGTGAGGATGTCGGTAAGGAACTTGACAACGGAGGTTCCGTGCGGTCGACAAGCCTTTTTACGTACTCTTCGTGAGCGGACTGGTCCCGGTCTGTGTTAACGGTGTGAACGGATTTAGTTGGACTGGAGGAATAGGACTCGTCGATCGATGTAGAACCTGGGAGAAGCGCTGACTGGAAGAACTTGGAAGTGTTCGTATCTTGCGCAAGTTGGGATATAGGCATCACTGTGGTTCGCGAGATACCATCTTTTGACACTCTTATTCCGCGTTTTCCGTTTGGCGTGGTGATGGAATCTTGATTCGAGCTCACACTTGAACGAGGTTGCCCCGATCCGGGGCTTTGGCTTTGGGGGACGTTGACCGAAATAGGGCTTGGACCAATCGAGACCGAAGGAACTGAATCCTCATTGAAGCTTCCTGTCACATAACGAACGAGTATGTCCACCCAACTATCCCGCTCCGAGTCGCTTTCAGCACATAAGACATGCCGAGGGTTAGAACCACCAGGTCCCTTCTTTGCTTCAATGATAAGGAACGCGTGCCGATAATTTTTCTCGTCGTCATTTTCTGTTGTTCGCTGCTGGCGGCCTATTTGCGCGTTCGTTATGGTGATGGAACCAAGGTGAGCACCACCCCGCTGTTTCCAGTATTAGATGAGAAAAAGGCGCTCATCTCGTGTTACGAATACTCACACTTTCATAATACTCGAGGACTGGACCTTGTAAGACGAAGTACCGGGTCTTCCACCCACCAAAGTTTTTCCCCCGTTTGGTGAGGTAGCCCTCTTTGTGTCCGGCTTGCATCACTGGCTTCTTTGCATCGCGAACGACGTCCGAAGTCAAGAACGCGATCACTTCATCCTTGTTCTTGACTGGAAGATCGATCAATGACTGTAGATATACCTCTAAAGCAGCCTAAAAGAACAACACTCAGCGCTAAAAAAGGCTTTCAACTTTGAGTCTTGCTTACTTTACGCTGATCGGATTTTGCGGGTGCGTGATCCCTCCAAAGTTTGCCCTCCGGAAGGGTTGCAATCCTCTTTGAGACACCCTTACCAACAACAGCCCTCAGTCGATGGTCCAGTCCAAGTACGTCAGAGTATAATTTTTCTACTTTCCAGGGTTCCTTGCCTTTGCCAGGATCCACTTCAATCTCGAAAGACAACACTTCCTTGCCTCGTTCATTCGGCCTAATAGAGGAGTGCGAAACCATGGCACGAGTAGTTTTAAGGTCATTGGCAACCAGAGGGAGTGCACGGAAAGTGGGATTGGGCCCATTTCCCGAGGTACCGTGCGTGGATTTCGTTGGTGAAAGATAGGATTCCGGAGAGGGCGAGTCCGGCTGAGGCGTCAGCGGCGCAGATTCTAGAGACGACTGAGATCGTGACATCATGGAGATATCGGATTGGGACTGCGATGCCACGACCGCTTCTGGAGATCCCGAGTTTGGTACGGATTGCGATGGGCTCTGGGTGTGACTTGGTTGATGTGCTTGGGTGGGACCGTGTGAAGACGGCGTAGGGAAATCATCAGTATCGGCAGATTTGTCATTCCTGTTGATGACCGACGAGGGTTGCTGCCGTTGCTCAGCTTCGTCGACTCCATCCTCCTCCTCTTCCATGTCAAGAAACTCGGTCTCATCACCTCCGTGGGTACCAACACGCCCTAGTTTGCTGGGAGAATTCCTACCAGTATTGACACCGTGATCCTTTAAGCCTGGACTTTGAAGTGGACTTTCATCCATGTTAGCGATATAATGTTTGGCCTCGTCTGGAAGAGAAACGCTCGAGCTTCGGTTTGCGGGCTTGGAATTTTCAGGAATTGGACTGAGCAAGCTAGAGCCAAGGCTGGAAGAAGAATGAGGTGTAAGTGATGTTGGATGGGTGCCGTGTGAAGAGGAGACGGAGGCCGAGTGGGGCGAGAGTGCTTGTGGTGAAACCACAGCGTTGGGGGCGTGTTGAATTGAAGGAGTTTGCGAGTAAGAACCCAAAACCGGATTGGCATCCATGGGCAAGCCGGATGGAATGGTACTCTGGTGTGAAAGCTTGCAGTGTAGCATTGGAAATCCTGTGTTGTTGGCGACCGAGGTGGGCACGCGAGTATATGCCCTTTCTGTTTCGTTTGAACGATATGAAAGCAAGGAGGAAGAGGGTGATTGATTTGAGGGAGCGCTGGAGGCTCCTTGAGGAAGGGACGCGGATCTGGGCGGTACAATGGCAGGTGGCATCGACATATTGGAGGACCCATCGGAATGGGGTGCCTGAAGATCGCGGCTATTTACATCTTGCGATTGAGGAGGAGTGGCAGGACGATGGTCGTTACGAGAACCTGAGGGAGTATTTTCAGCGAAAGAGCGATTGTATGAAAGTGGAGGGGAGGGAGGGTACAGACCAGGAGTATCAGATACATGTCGGACGATGGTCGCGCGGGGATCGAGGGAACCATTCTCTGACATGGCAGTGTTAGATGCAGAGGGTCTTAATGACTTGGGCTTGTCCTTGTCCTTCTTGGCGAGCTCAACGCTGAGACCAGCAGCCTGAAGCCGAGCTTTATACGTATCCCGTTCAGTCCGCATGCGTTCGAGCTCCTTGAGGACTTGATTGTAGCCACTGCGCTGCTTCTCGATCAGCTTCCATAACTGGGTGTTCTGAGTGGAGAATATATTTCGTTCGGAAAGCGCCTGGTCGAGGGCAGCGAGGGGAGGATTCGGGGCACTGGCGTGCTGAGCAAGGAGGACATCCAGGGAGATTGGATGGGCAGTTGGATTGGTGGAGGAAGTGGGTAAGGAGGAGGAGGAGGAGGATGCAGGTGGACGCGAGGAAGTCGAGTTGGAGGATGAGTGGCGCTCGCGCATATGAGTGCCATCGAAAGATGAGCTTGGGGGTGAGCTCATGGTGGTCCAAGCGAGTGCCAAGTCAAGATAAGTGTCTCTGTGTGCGACGGGTCAGCTGGGTCCACCAAGGGCATTATAGAAAGTACCTGTCGTGGGCGTGACGGGTATGTCGTGGCAGGATCGTAGCAGCACAGAGCAAAGAGAGGAGTCGACTCCAACTGAGAGGCTCGGCGTTGTCTGATTTGATTGGTGTGACCACACCTCACACGATTACAAAACAAAACAAAAAAAACCAACTACAGCGACCCCAGCTGCCAAAATTTATGATTTGATCTCCTAGTTCTTGGCTGTTTCCCTCACGAATGACACCGGCGGCGTAGCAGCTACTACGGTGACCCACTTGCACGTCGGCTGACACTGGTCCTTCCATATTTGACCTATACGTTAGTCTGTTCCGAGTCCGTCCAATATATTGTTCCGTCCGTCCGTCATGTTTCTCGTTCCATACTTACCCTTCATCTCCTAATTACCATCATGCTCTCATCCACAATTCGCGCAGGGCTCCGCGCGCCTCTCACTTTGACAGCCAATGCTTCAAGGGCTGTCCGACGCGGCGACCACATTCGTTGCATTTCTCGCTCCCCAGCTGTCAACCTTCCTACAAGCAAGTTCACTCTAAGCCAACCCAAGGAATGCGATCCGCCTGTCGAGGCCGACCCCGTCAAGCCAGGTCATGCTGTCATCTCAACATTCGACCTCTTCAGTATTGGTGGTGAGTACCTCTCATAGTACTCCGTACCGGACAATTGATCTGCTTTTCAAGTCGGGCCAAGCAGCTCACACACAGTCGGACCCATGCGCGCTGGCAAAATTTTCATCGCGGATCTTAGAGAATTAGGTTTGCTGGACCAGGTAGGTCATGTCCAAACATTGTATGCACGACTCCATTTAACTCCTACTAAAAGGTCAGGACCATCAAAATAGTTCTGTGAGTATCATGCTATACATAGCTGCATCATTATCCTGACCCCACTTTAGCTATGGTTCACTTGCCGCAACCGGTTAGTTCTAATTCTCTCATTCCCTTCACCCACTTACATTCGCGAACTTCCCCTTCGTAGGTAAAGGGTATGCCGTGGAACTTCAGTACTATCCAGTATGTTCATTTATCGTCTAGTCACCACACACCCCAGGCAATCCTCCTTGGTCTCGAAGGATCTGACCCCGAAACAATCGATTGCGGCACCATTCCTTCACGCTACGACGCAATCCTGCTCAACAAATCCTTGCATCTTGGCGGTAAACGACCTATCCATTTCGACATGGACCGAGATATGCTGTGGCGTTGGGATCAGGTCCTCAAAACGCATCCCAATGGTATGCGTTTCTCCTGTTTTGACGAACACGGCAATCTCTTGGCCACCAATGAGTACTTCAGGTAAAGCTTCGTATTCCCTCTCCGCCTATGACTGTCATGCCAACCATCCCCAGTGTCGGTGGTGGCTTCGTCGTCAATGACAAAACTAAAGGTTCGTAGCGTGCCTGTCGCAATATTCCGTTTTCGCTAAATCTACGTCAGTCGACGAAAACTTGTTCTACAAGGGTGTCGACAAAAGCGTTGTGCACGGGGCTCGTTTACATCAGACGCACAGTGCGGAGAGAGGCGATGCTATTCCTGTGCAATCTGAAGCCAACGATCCAGGCCATCCCCCTTACCCTTTTGAATCAGGCAATAGTCTCCTTGCGCTAACCAAAAAGCACAACGTGCGTTTCGTTGGTTCAACCCTTCGGACGCCGTCGACCTGATCTGCGCGCTAGTTGACTATTGCTCAAATCGTTCACGACAACGAACGCTACTTTGGTCTTTCCGATCAGGAGATACATGACAAGGTACCTTGGTTACCGATTCCGCTGCTGGTTTGATTGAACACCAATGTAACAGCTGGTGCGCATTTGGAGCGTTATGGACAATTGCATTCGTGCTGGGGTGACGGCCACCGAGAAGACATTACCTGGTAGGCTGCGGTTGCAGAGACGCGCTCCGATGCTCTACAGGCGTCTCATGCGAGGGTAAGTTCTGTTTTCCCACCCCGATTTGCTCATTCAAACTCTTTGCGGTAAAAAGCTTCTATCCGGGCATCGGGATATCAACAGTACAACTTATTGGTCCTGGCACATCCCCAACCAATCTAAGTGCCATAGATGCACCCGAAGATACCGAAGCCGATGCGTCTCCCAAGCAGGAACAGCAAGAACCGGTCACATCCCGAAACGCTCGAGCTCGTGCCCCGCGTGTAACAGGCTCATTTGATCATCCGGTTCTTCCTATGCCCCCTGTCGGTATCATTCGCTATTAATCTGCGCACGTCACTGACTATTCAGGTATATAAGCGCAAGACAATGATTCCAGCCGTCGATTTCCTTTCTTGCTACGCCATCGCAGTAAATGAAGTAAATGCCTCTGGCGGGCGTATTGTCACTTCCCCCACCAATGGCGCGGCTGGCGTCATTCCCGCTGTGCTAAAATACATTGTCGAGTTTATCAGTGACGACCCCGAGAAATCTATGAAGACATTCTTGTTGACTGCATCAGTCTGTTTGCCCTTGCCTCTGGACAGCAACGTGGAGCTAATGAAATTGTATTTTCAGGCCATTGGGATGCTATTCAAACGCGGAAGTACCATTTCTGCTGCGGAAGGTGGTTGTCAGGCTGAAGTCGGAGGTGTTTCGTCTTTCGGCACTTTTTAGCTCAGTGCTAATATCCATTGTCGCAGTGGCTTGTTCCATGGCCAGCGCGGGCTTCGCAGCGTGCATGGGTGCTTCACCCGAGACAGTATTACAGGTGTGCATGCATTCTGTGAGCACGTCATATATGGCTAATGTTTGTGCAGGCTGCAGAGATTGGTATTGGTATGGCGTACCCGTACCCATCAAGATGTGTGGAGCTCATTCTGATCAATGTTACAGAGCACAACCTCGGCTTAACTTGCGATCCGATTGATGGACTTGTACAGGTTCCTTGTATTGTATGTATTCAATCGTTTGTTTTGGTGGATTTCAATGAACCCCGGTCCAGGAACGTAACAGTCTAGGAGGTTCGAGTAGTCAATTCTACGTCCTATGAATGAGCTAACTCTCGTGTACTACGGGCAGCCGTGAAAGCGGTCACCGCTGCACAACTCTCCATGGCCAGTCATGGTATATATCGAGTCACACTCGACGAAGCGATTGAGGCCATGCGTCTTACGGCCGCGGACATGAGTGTCAAGTATAAAGAAACAAGTCTTTCTGTACGTTTTCCTTTTGTGTATTTCAACTCGAGCATTTACATATGGTACCGGATACAGGGTCTTGCCGTAAGTACAAATGTCCTTTTGAATTGCTCGGGTCCTAACAATCGAACTTAGACTACGGTCAAGATTCCGTTGACCGTTCCCGCATGTTGATGCATAGTTGAGCTCTCCGTTCGATACCATTACAATCGTTTCTTGTGCTTTCTTCTCGTTCTAGACGCACTTTGACTAGATCATTGTTGATTGGATGATATACTTGTTCTAGAAGCGGACCGTAAAGTAGATACTAGATAGTTTGGCCATAACGCTATGATTGATTTGTCAGGTAAATCATACCCTTTGAGGTTCAAACGTTCAAGTTCGCCAACAGTAAATTCATCCATCTCAATCTCAAGTCATACATACAACTCTGTCCTTGACCCTCACGATGGAACAACAAGGACCGCCACCATCTCAGTTACCAGCATCGTCCTCCAAATATCACCACCCTTATTTCACTGTATCTGAGGTCGAATACCTTTCTGAGAAACAGCGCGGTAAGCTTTCTGCCACCCAGGAAGAGAAGGTAAGACAGCAAGCATGCGGTTTCTTGGAGGCTGTAGGTGCAAAAATTGGCTTGTGAGTAGTTTTGGCTCTTGGCTTGCACATTTCCCCGACCGCCGATCGCAGCCCTCGGAGGACAATTGCTACTGCCCAAAATCTGTATCACCGCTTTCATCTG
>JBBPSA010000234.1:0-12693 GCA_038093355.1 Boletus calvinii | reverse complement strand
CATCATGCGACATAGTTGCGGACATATGTAGCCATTCCTGGCCAAAAGTAGGAGCGTTCTAGGAGTTCCTGGGTCTTTTCTTGGCCTGGGTGTCCTGCTAGAGGGGTGTCGTGGTGTAGGTGGACTACCTCCATGCGAAGCTCATCGTCATCGGGTATGAACATCTTCCCATTTTGGAATAGTATTCCATCTCTGTTTTTGTAGTTGCGGTATGATTCTGCGAGGTCATGTGCCTTGGTATGGGATTTAATGCACTCCTGGATGCGTTCGGCTTCGTCAGCTATCCATACCGAAGTCATCCTGATCTGGTGGGTGGGAATTACGAGGATTCCTTTGTTGTCATCTTCTATCCCCTCCATGTGATCTTCTCTTCGGGATAGGGCATCGGCTTTTGCCATGGAGGCCCCAGGTTTGTGGACCCATTTGAAGTTGAAGCGTGATAGCCATTGCGCCCATCTGGCCTGCCTTCGGTTAAGATCCTGCCATTTCATGAACCATTGTAGATTTGCGTGGTCATTCCAAATTTCGAATTCAAACTTTGCGCCTTCAAGGTAGTGGCGCCATATCTCTGTGGAACATATCACGCTAAGGAGTTCTTTGTCGGTGATGGGGTAGTTACGTTCTTCCGGGGACATAGAGTGGGAGTTGTATGCCACGGGGTGCCACTTATCTCCTTTTAGAGTAGATAGCACTGCCCCAGTTGCGAAATCCGAGGCGTCTGTTTCGAGTCTGAATTGAGCATCGTTGTCAGGGAAGGCGAGTATGGGGGCTGTG
The DNA here is from genome assembly GCA_038093355.1 of Boletus calvinii. Taxonomy (NCBI): domain Eukaryota; kingdom Fungi; phylum Basidiomycota; class Agaricomycetes; order Boletales; family Boletaceae; genus Boletus; species Boletus calvinii. Next base: position 11,919 of record JBBPSA010000234.1, on the reverse strand, counting down.
GTGAAGGCTTCTTTGAGGCTCTGGAACGCCTTCTTTTGGGGTTCTTCCCACATGAAGGGTTGGTCCTTCTTTGTTAAGTCTGTAAGAGGACGGGCATACTTAGCATAGTCCTGAATGAAGCGTCGGTAGAAGTTGGCTAGTCCTAAGAAGCTTCGCACACCCTTTACATTTCTAGGGTTTGGCCATTCCAGAATTGCTGATACTTTGGCTTGGTCCATTTTAATCCCATCTATTCCTACAATCATGCCAAGGAATTCGACTTCTGTGGCGTGGAAGGTGCATTTCTCTGGCTTTATGAATAGGTCATTCTCCTCCAGCCGGTGGAGAACTTCTAGCATGATTTTATCATGCTCCTCCTGGTTGTCCGTTTTGGTAAAGATCATAAGATCATCAATGTATACCACCACGACATTATCCATGTCAGTGAAGATTTCATTCATTATGGTCTGGAAGGTGGCGGGGGAGTTGCAGAGGCCAAAGTACATCACTAACGGTTCGTAAGCTCCTCGGAAACACACAAATGCGGCTTTGGACTCGTCTCCTTCTTTGATTTGGACGTTATTGTATCCCCACCGTAGATCCATTTTGGTAAAGAGTTTAGCTCCTTTGAGCTTATCTATGAGTTGGGAGATTAGGGGGAGTGGGTAATTATTCTTGACTGTGTGTTCATTAAGGTACCTATAATCTTGTACCATTCGTTTTCAGCCATCCTTCTTTGGGATGAAGAAGACAGGGGAGGTTTGATCAGACTTTGAGGGGCGTATGTAGCCTTTCCTCATTTGGTTGTCAATGAATGCAGAGACTTCTTCTTGTTCTGCGACTGAAAGAGGAATGATGCGCCCTTTTTTTGGTACAAACGTGTCTTTTAGGTCGATGGCGTGATCCTAGGGTTTGTGAAGCGGCATTCATTCTGATTCCCCTTTTGAGAATACTTTGAGGAACAAATGGTATTCTTTTGGGACTAACTCCTCCGTTGTCTTTTCCGTAGCGGCGGGTTTTTCCAAGGCAGCACGTACATGGTAGGCATTCCATGCGTGGTCTTGCTCTTCCTGATCTAATTGGGCAGCAAATGCGCTCCGCTTTTGCATTCGTTGGCATGTTTTGGGGCATTGATTCATGCGGATCTATCTGGTTTCCCAGTTGATTTCGGGGTTGTGGCGTTTCAACCATGTGAACCCTAGTATCATTTGGTTTCGGCCTAAGTCGGTAATCTCTGCAGTGACCATTTCTTTGTATCCCTGGAAGAGGATGGTTACGTCTGTGCAGTGGGTGATTTGTCCTGCTGAGTTTGGGGTCCCATCTACGTTATACATGGAGATTGGGCGTCTTAGGGGTCTGGTTGGAAGGCCGGCCTCCTGTGCCCATTTTCGGTCAATGAACATGATGTTGGCTCCACTGTCTAGGAGAGCTTTACTGGGAAGAAGGTTTTGAAGTTTGTCATGGGAAATTATTATATCCAGGAGGATTTCCTTTTTGGGGTTTATGGTTCTGGTGAAGGTGTTCTCAGGGGCGAATGGTAAATTGGAATTAAGCATTGGTTTATTGCCCCGACCGCGCTTCGTCTCAAACGAAGTCGCCGATTGGCTGAAGTAGAATACATGTGCATCGTCCTGAGTATCTTCTGAGTCCTCAACTTCCAGAACATTAAACTTATTTACAGAGGCGACCTGAACACCCGATTCGTTCAGTTTGTCTTTCCTTTTAAAGACTCAGTATCTTTCATGTTGAAGAAGTATGCCTTCATTTCATCATACAACATTCCCTTTACTGCCACAAAAGAGTCCTTTTCCTTTTGTTCTGATGGTTGCAGTGTTTCGGTGGCACGGACATTCCTTTTACAGTTTCGGCTGTGTCCGCCGCCTAAGAACTTACAGTCAGGGCATTGCTTCTTCGGTTCTTTGCATTCTTTTGTGAGATGTCCTTCCTTTCGACAGTTGAAGCACTTCTGATTACCCCTTCTCTGGGCGGCATCTATGGTGGCTTCGTGAGTTCGCCGCTCCGTGGGTTCTGTAGCTCTATTTCTGCGGAGCATTTCGAATGCTTCCATATCTTTTCTGACATCTCGAATGGCGGAGCACATTGATTCGACATCTCCTGCCCTTTGGCATTGTCAGAAGACTTCCTCAATGATTACTTTAAAGGTATTTTGCTCTAAGAGGAACACACCGAATGCATCTCCGATTCTAGCTTGGGCGTAGAAAGCCCTCCATTTGGCCAGGAAATCATCTATTGGCATCCGTCCTTGTTTGTAGCTGGAGATCTGTTGTTTGGCCCAGTCTTGTTGTAAGACTGGCCAGAATAGACTTTCTATTTCCCTTGCAAAGGAATACCAGTTGTCCTCGAAGCAGGAGGTTCCTTGTTCTAGCCGTGCGAGTTCTGTTTTGGCAAAGTAGCTCCCCTTCTGCCCTTTTAGTCGCGAGAGAATGGCATATACTCTTACTTTTGGGTTTGGGATAGGATCTCCAGTTGGATCGGTAGGATCTTTCATGGTGAAGTGGCGTGGGTTACAATCCAGCCATGCCTTAGCTTTCATCCACCATTCCTCAAATTTAGCCTTGGATCCATTATATGGTCTGGGATCTGCAAAGATCTCTACTTTAGCCAAAGCAGCGCTTCCTTCTGCAGAGTTTGAGCTGCCTGCCAGGCCAGTCCATCTTTCTCCTACTAGCCCCATTAGTTCACGCGTCTGGCCATCGGCCTTAGAAGCCCTTTCTGTGGCTTCTATGAGCGCAGCGTTGGCCCTGGTTAGCGCTTCTAACAGAGTGTTTCTTTGTTCCTCTAATGCTGTGATCCTTTGGGAATGCGCCGCTGCCATTGTGGAGGCTGCATGGAGCATAGCAGTCACTTGTTCCATAGTCATTTCTTCAACTTCACTCTCGTTGTCAGCGTGATCAGCCATTGTTTATTTAATAAGGGTAAGTTCGTAGGCGGAGGAGGTGGGCTCGAGGGCGTAGGTAAGATCTTTCTACGTAGGAGTCTTGCTTGGGCCTCTGTCGATCAGCTCGTGCCAAGTACTTCTTGCAAGGTCGTGGGATGGGAGCATGAAATGGGGTAGGAGTACGGTAGCGATCTCTTCTGTCTGGGTACCTGTGGAAGTAGTCATCTAACCTAAAATGGACCTCGTTCTATACTACCATGGGTAACTGCTCGATGGCTAAGTAGTGAGGAAAATCAGGAGGGATGAAGTCGGAGATCCAGTCGTTTGGATCTTTGAGGCTGGGGGTCGAGACGGCAAGGTTGGGAGATGCTCTTAACTCTGATTTTACCTTGGCTATTCCTTGGTCGATGGTGTTTAACAGACCTGGACTCAGCTCCTGTTCTTCTTCTTTCACCTGTCTTAACTCCACTCCGGGCTCTGAAGCGTTGGCCGAGTACCTGTCTAAATCCGCCAAAGAAAGCACTTATCCTCCGTAAGTATTGTGCGAGTGCATTCACTGCGAGGTACGAGGGTTGGCCTTACTTGTACTGATGGGATTTGAGCAGTGAGGGAGGGTGAGGGCGTGTCTGGCCAGAGACCATTTGTCGGTGGTGAAGGTAGTTTAGTTCTAATGAAACGACCAAGCAAACAATCCCCAGAGGGTTTGTGTGAATGATCTAGTGGGAACGTAGGAGAGAGAACGCTTATCACTACCCACTAAAGGGCCATAGGCAAAATGATGATGAAGACAAAAATGTAAGGGGCAAGGGTCGAGCTGATTCTGAGGGGATTTTGCAGGGGAAAGACCAAGAGAACTAAACTGGAGTTCTCTGGCGGCTGCTTTGGCTTTATATACTACTATAATGTTTGTACATGTTTACAGTGGATCTGGCGATGTAGATAAGAGCTCATAACGCCATTGGCTAGGAGTCAGAGTGAGTCATATCAAGAGATAAGCACAGCCTTGAAGCGGAAATTAAAAGGGCTGTGCTATGTGAGTCATAAGGGATGAGTCATGCTTGGCATGGAAAAGAGAAGCCAAGTTTAGATGTAGGGCATTCAGGGAACGGTGCGAAGTGGAAAAAATGTTAAGGTAAAAGTGTAGCAATACTTTGGTAGTAAAAAGGATACTTGAACTGTACCGTTCATAACAATGTGTCATTGGGACACTTATTTGACCCCAAATTATATACATTATGGATTTTAGTACTTTGTATGCCCTCTCTTTGCTTGTATCACTGCCTCAAGTCTTCTAGGCATACTGTTACGAACGGTATGGTTCACTACCCTTTCTACTACCAAAGTATTGCTACACTTTTTACCTTAAACATTTTTTTTCCTCACTTCACACCATTCTTTGAACACCCTACGTCTAAACTTGGCTTCTCTTCTCCACGCCAAGCATGACTCATCTATCATGACTCATACAGCACAGCCCTTTTAATCTCCGCTTCAAGGCTGTGCTTATCTTTTGATATGACTCACTCTGACTCCTAGTCAATGGTATTATGCGCTCTTATCCACATCGCTAGATCTAGTGTAAACATGTACAAACATTGTAGTAGTATATAAAGGCCAAAGCAGCCGCCAGAGAACTTCAGTTTAGTTCTCTTGGTCTTTCCCCTACAAAGTCCCCTCAGAATCGACTCGACCTCCTCATCGCCTCTTCATCTCTTACCTCTATCTCAATCTTGCCTACAGCCCTTTAGTGGGTAGTGACAAGCGTTTATTCACCTACACTCTCGTTAGATCATACATGCAAACCCTTAGGGAATTGTTTGCTCGGTCGCTTCACATACTCTCAACTAGTTTCTAACACACCTCAACCTCTATCTTCCCCCACTCTGCCTCAATTCTCTTCCAGAGCTCTCAAACTCCTCTTGCTGGTGTTTCATAGCTATTGAGTCTTTTCTTGAGATGTTCCCAAAGGTGCTTAATAGAGCTGAGGTCTGATGACTGTGCTGGCCAGTCAAGGAGCCTAATTCCTTGAGATTTAAACCAGTTTTGAGCTCTTTTAGAGGAGTGTTTAGGGTCATTATCCTGTTAAAAGATGATGCTCTCTCTAGGAATTCCAGAATTCTCCATGCTGGGAAGCAGATTGTCCTCTAGAATGGATACATATTGCTCAGCATCCATTCTCCCCTCCACCTCTGCAAGTATTTCCACTCCATTCCAGCCCATGCATCTCCAAATCATTAAGGAACCTCCTCCAAACTTCACTGTTCCCTGGACCTCTTTGTCTTGTAAAGGCTCACCTGCCTTTTTCCACACATACATCCTTCCATCTGATCCAATCCTGTTGATTTTTGTCTCATCTGACCAAATAACTCTTGTCCAGTCCTCAGTCCAGTTCTTGTACTTGAGAGCAAAGTTCAGTCTTCTCTTTCTATGCTTGGTAGACAAAAGAGGCTTTTTTTCTTGACCACAGCCTTTAAAGAAGTAGCCTTGAGAACATTACACACAGTTTGGGCCAAGATAGAAGAGGACAGGACAGAGTTGATGAGATGGGTGGCTTGGACAGCATTGTCAGCCTTTCCAGTGGTAATACTAGAGATAATTCTTCTCTTATCAAAAGAAGAAAACTTGGAAGGACATCCTAACTTGACATTCTCCTTTTCTTGAAGGATCTTCTTGATGACTCTGGCCACAGTGGACTTCCCTAGACCAGTCTAGGATGCAATCTGTCTAGCAGAGAGACCAGATTCAGAGAGAACAAGGATATTGGCTCTAATAGAGGTGGAAATGAACTTCATAGTGTGGTGAGGTCAATTAAAGTGGGACACAGGGTATTTATATTGCTTAGGATTATGTCATTTACATAATTGCACAGCTTGGTAACATAGCAACCATCAATAGCTGTCAAATGCTTATGTTACATATGAGATAATAATTATCAAATATAGGGTCAAATAAGTGTCCCAATGACATATCATTTTAAAATGCTTGTACCTCACTCCCATGGCAACTAAATCACATGACCAAAGTGGTTCCTGAATGCCAAGAGCAAGTACTTTCATCCATACTGCAAGCATTTTACCTGATTTATTATTGCTCTGCTATAACTTTCCAATCTCTTTAAAATGGCTCAACATTGGAACACTTATTTGAGCCACTGTAAGGTAAGGTGAAAGATATAGTCTGATTCTAATAAAACAACTCTATAAGCACTAGGCCTTAGGTTACCTCAACTAGAGCAACTAACAAATGGATGAGTTTATTGAATCCACTTTAGAGGAAATTCCAAGAAAATCAGACTGGAAATGCCAGTCAATTCCTTGGTCTTTATGTACTACTCTACTGTATGTATATGTGTGGTTTGGATCTACCAATACTATTTTCAGAAGGCATATTATGATAAGGGCATGATACAACTGCATGGCAGTGGCAGAATGGAAGAGAAGCATAAACATGTGTGATGGGCATGGTGTGGCAAAACAGCCATGTACAGCACAGAAATGAACTGTCAGAGAAACAGTTAGGTCTGATATAATAAGGTTTGCCATGAGGCAAACACATGTTGTAAAATAGTGTGATGTTGTGTGATAAGTGAGATCACATAGAGATGCTCCACATGGTTTAAAGTCTGAAAATACAGTTAGATCAAAGAAAGGAAAATTGGTATGTCCATTAAATGTAGTGTCCTTATGACAGAACCATAACAGAATCAAAAAAAAAAATAATATGTTTTCAACAGTGATATCACTGTGATGGGCAGCAACTTTAAATGCATTGATATATCCCAAGATGTTGTCTCCTTCTTGAGTAATGGTTTGGAGGTCTCCAAGGGCTTTCTCTTTAAGGTTGGTGGTGCAGAACATCTTTTCTAAGATTTTGACAAAGTTATCAAACATTCTAAATTTCCTGGCAGCAATGGATTTTGCAGTGAAGGTGACTGCCCATCCCAGGCCTATTTCTGTTATGAACAGTACACCTTACTACTAAACCATCCCTACACTATTATCTTATGCTTTCATTCTCCTTCGCACCACTCCCTGAATGCCTTACATCTAAACTTGGCTTCCCTTTTCCATGCCAAGCATGATCCATGACTCATAAGCACAGCCCTTTTAATCTCCGCTTCATGGCTATGCTTATCTCTTGCTCTGACTCACTCTGACTTCCAGCCAATGGCATTATACACTCTTATCTACATCGTTAGATCTAGTGTAAACATGTACAAACAATAGTAGTAGTATATAAAGGCCAAAGCAGCTGCCAGAGAACTCCAGTTTAGTTCTCTTGGTCTTTCCCCTGCAAAAGTCCCAAGCAAGATTGACTCAACCTTCTCATTTCTCCATCTTGTAATCCCTTAGCTCTACCTCCTAAAGTCTTCTCTATGGCCCTTTAGTGGGTAGTGATAAGGTGTTCCCTCTCCTACACCTCTCCAGCTAGATCGTACATGCAGTCCTTAGGGATTGTTTGCTCAGTTGTTTCAATTTCCTTCCATATAAAGGAGAGTGCAAAGGTAATTTGTTTCTGATCATTATCATAGATGTCAAGTGCACAAGCCATTTGTGAGAAGATAGAGTTGAACAGAAGTGATCCAAGGTCAGTAGTTTTCTTCCTGTTCATCAAATATTTCAGGAATGCCAAGGTAGAGTTTTTTGGGTGTGGAAGTTATGGGAGGGATCTGGAGAAAAAAAGAGAGGATTGAGAGAAGGTTCTGAGGTGAAAGAGGGTTTCAAGGAGTTCTAGGTGTCCTAAATGGATTCACAGTTCTGGTAGAGGTTTAACTATGAAGAAGGTGGAAGTAGAAACTGTGACAAAGGCAACCCTGGTATTGGAAAGCTAGATCTTTTGTTATGCTTGGTTCTGGAAAAGGGGCAAGCATAGCCTCTAAGAATCAATGGAGTCTTTGATTCATCTAAGGGTTATTCTTGTGATAAGTCAAGGTTTTGCTAAGGGTTTTTCTTAATAGCAAGTTCAAGATTTCAAGGTTTCAAAGAGAGCATTCTGTTCAAGTAGAGTGAGACTTATAGAGATCCAAGGCAAGGGCTAGATTCAAGTACTGATAAGAGTACAGAAGAAATCTAGCTTAAGAAAGAAGATACAGTATATACACCTTTATATACTAGTGAATGGAATTTTAGGGCAGATAAAAAGGAGAAGTTAGGGGTAAGTAAAATAAGTAGGCATAGAATGTGGTGGAATCACATGGGGGTTTAATGAGTAAAAGAAACTATATAAGCAGTATAAGAGAACTTACTTAGAGGAGATTATAATCCTTTAAATGGAAATTGTAATTAAGACCCTATCCAGTAGGAAGGAAATGAGAATGGTATGGGGGTGTGGAAAAGAAAGTGAATAACAGCAAATTGTAACATCAGGTAGCTATGATAAGGAGCATGCAAATCTGTCAAGCCCAAATAGCATAGTTACAAGAATCAATAAGAACAGAAATGTGAGCTTGAATGGTGAAGTTAATGTTGAAAGACATTATGATTTTGTTTTAGAAAATAAAGATGTTGGCTACAAAAGTCTGCATAAAGTTTTAATTAGCAGATGTCATGGAAAAAGGATCAGGAACTGTGATTAGTGGTGCTGCAGTGTCATCATCTGCATTTTTATATTCCTCTTCATTATTCTCTTTTTCTATTTCATCCTCATTCTCATCTTTAGTTTCATCCTCAGCTAATATGCCTTGGACTTCACATCCATCTTCTGAATCTGTTTCATCATCATTGTCAGTCTCTTCTGATCTGAGTTGCTCAAAATAGACTGGTTCAAGTTTTTCAAATCTCACAAATTCTGTCTCTGTAAAGAAGTATTAATTGGAATGGAAGCAAACTGTTCATTCTATCAATGAAATGCAATGGTAGCTTTATTGTGAGAGCCATACTGCAAGACAAGATGATTTACACTATACACAGATAGATAGAGGTAATTCAAAGTCCAAAAAGTGCAGCTTCTCTCACCCAAGCTTAACTGGTATGGCATATCAACCTCCTAATCCAATGGACAGTGGGCATGTTCTTGGCAAGAGGAACATATGCCTGATAGTGATGATGGAGATGATGTAATCCAACACCACATTGTCCCTGCTTATCTCTATTTTCTTGTCTAGAAGCTGCAGATCAGTTAGTGATGGGCAGATGGACTTGGAGTACAAATCTAGGTTGATAGTTTAACCTGAGGATGATAATAGTAGTTTCAGCTTCTTCCCATGCATTATACCAGGGATTCTGCCTCTTCTAGATTCATTACTATTATGTAAGCATCAATGGGCTCATTCCAAATCCAATAAGGTAGAATATTCAATATTGCAATGTGATTTTCTCCACCATAAGATTGAAGCCTTTGATGGAACATCCTTTCATACTGGCAATTGCCATTAGCATTCCAAATAACATTGCCTTTCAGAGTTTCTAAAAGCACTGGATAAAGGGCATATACTTCCATAACTTCAGCATCAATGACTTATCCTTGGAAGTGAGTTAGAATGGCAGAAGTGAGATGATAAGATTGAACTGGAAAAGCCAGTCCTGCACCTTCATAAACTAATGCCAGTGGTTTACCATAAAAAGAAAAGGTTTGGACCAAAGCAGCCCAACCATGCCTATAAGTATTTCCAGAGTACATGCCAATGTTCACAGAAACATTGGTGTTTTTATAGACCATTTCAATTCTGACCTGATAGGCCATCCAAGATATCACCTTCAGAGTTTAATAAGGGAGCTGGTCTTTAAGAAAAGGGACTTTTCTCTTGATGAGGAAGTTTAGTGTGTTGTAGATTAGTTGGAATTCTCCTTTGTCAGCCTTTATATATGCTGTGTCTGTATATTACATGCAAGGAGATTGCAAAGGAATCTGTTCCCAAAATGTACAATCTGTTACGAACAGTATGGTCCACTACCCTTTCTACTATCAAGGTATCGCTACACTTTTCACCTTAACACCTTTCCTCACTTCGCACCGTTCTTTGAATGCCCTATGTCTAAACTTGGCTTCTCTTTTCCATGCCAAGCATGACTCACTCCCTATGACTCATAGAAGACACAGCCCTTTAATTTCCGCTTCATGGCTGTGCTTATCTTTTGTTCTGACACATCCTGACTCCTAACCAATGGCATTATAAGCTCTTATCTACATCGCCAGATCTAGTGTAAACATGTACAAACATTGTAGTAGTATATAAAGGCTGAAGCAGCTGCCAGAGAACTTCAGTTTAGTTCTCTTGGTCTTTCCCTTGCAAAAAGTCCCTCAGAATCGACTTGACCCCCTCATCGCCTCTTATATTTCTTCCCCTTTACCATAGTCTTGCCTACGGCCCTTTAGTGGGTAGTGACAAGCGCTCTCTTTCCTACACTTCTTGCTAGATCATTCACGCAAGCCCTTTGGGAATTGTTTGCTTGGTCGTTTCATAATCCTCTCTAGATATGGATTATACACAAGAGGACTGTCCATCTGCCTATACTCATCTTTAGTCATGCTGATTGGGATGAGACCTTCAAGAGAACTGGAATCCTTCTTGATAGACAAGGATAGACTCTATGTTGAGGGATAGGTTAATGTAGGGAAGGAAGAATCTGTTCACTTAATTTGAGCTGGAGGCAAGAACTGGTGGATTAGCTGGGTACAAGCAGTTGACAAGGGTAGTGTTCCTAGATTCAGTCCCAGAACCACTTAAAGACTATAGGACCAGATCAGTTTACCACAGCAGTCTGGTCTAGAGTGGTTGTAGTCTTTTGGATTCTGAAATAATTTCCAAACTGGTCCAGGACCAGTTGCAACCAGTGTACAGCCACGTACCATATATAGGACAGCCCCCCCCTAATTTTCCTGAATTCTTCCTAATTTTTTCTAACATTATATAACTGATATTAATTAACATATCATAAAAACAATATATCACCCAAGAATGCTCATAACTTGGAAACCCCTGAATCAAATCACATGACCAAGAGCTCAGATGTCAGCCTAAGAGTCCATACTAAAGTCTGGTTTGCAAGTCCAAAACAAGATTCCCATAGGAATATTAGTTTTTTAAAAAACTGGTCCCAGAACCAGTTGCAATTGAGTTTTTAAAGCATGGGACTGGTTTTTTAGGATTCTAGCAGTTCAGAAAGACCAGTTCCAGTCTGGTCCAACCATATTAGCTCTTAAAGACCAGACCAGATCAGACCTGAGAACACTAGGCAAGGGTATATTGGCAGATCTGAATGTGGTGAGGAAGAGGGGATGATGAAGAAGACCAGAGTGGAGCTAAATAGAACTTCAGACAAGCTGATAGATGAGAAGAAAGGAGAGATGCTGATGAGAGAAAGGAAGGATGAAAAGCCAGAATGTCAATAAACAGATGTCTGGATAATAACAGTTGTCACCACAGAAAATTGGACAGAAAAGACCATTGAAGTCTTGATGACAATGCTAGGTACACAGACTCAAATGTTGATCTGGAAATGGAATAATCTTGTTTGGAACAGGTGCTTGATGAAGTCTTGTCCTGTCCAAGCAACAAGTATTGGTTAGTTTCTCTTCATTTGTTATAAAATAAATGAAGAGGATAAAGATCTCTTTCATCACAAAGTAATAGGAGCCTAAGTGGATCTCATAACCTATTGGAATTACTAGGTTCTAATTGGTGTGAGGCAACAGCCAAGGAAGAGCCAGTATGGGAGAATCTCACTTGTGGTTAAAGGTGCTTTTGCAAGTAGAAGGAAGCTATCAGACTCAAAAATCAAGTGTGAAAGCTTAGTATTCCATAGTCAGAATGACCAGATTCATATATATCTACAGGATGTTTGTATCAATTAATAAGATAAATAAAGTAGGCAGTAAGGTCCTAGAAAAAGAACATTAGCAGGTATGGTATGATATGACATGTAGATAAAAGCAGAATACAGTGGCTCAAATAAGTGTCCCAATGTTGAGCCATTTTAAAGAGATTGGAAAGTTATAGCAGAGCAATAATAAATCAGATAAAATGCTTGCAGCATGGATGAAAGTACTTGCTCTTGGCATTCAGGAACCACTTTGGTCATGTGATTTAGTTGCCATGGGAG
>JBBPSA010000233.1:0-12735 GCA_038093355.1 Boletus calvinii | reverse complement strand
CGGGCAGCGCGGAGGGCAACTGGACGAGCGGCACGGAGAGCAGTGTTGAGCATAGTGACTGCGAAGAGGTTGATGGCACAAACCGGGTCAGGCGTGACTCGGAAAGTGTTTTGTCACACGTGACAGAATATCCCTCTCACAATGAAATGGAAGGGTCCTCAGTAGGTGCGAGTCCTCAATCAACGTCCTGGTTTAATATGTCAAAGTCTGTACAGTTCTACAGTTCTAATTCTCTCACTCCCTTTGAATGTGTACCCAGCACTTCTATCGACGGCTTGCCCGATTCTCATAGACGGATTGGTCACCACTGGCAGCAAAGTTACCGCTGCCGAGGCTGGATTACCATATCAGGCATGCGTTTACGATACGCTCCACTGGCATGTTAGCGGACACAGGTTGATAGTAGCTTATTTATTTTCTACCCGCCCTCCTTTACTACCTTTCCTTTCATTTCGGACTCGCTGCATTTGCTTTTCCCAACCTCAATGCCAACGACCGACATCCCGGCCCGTCCAGGCTCCCCAGAATCTGCTACGCTGGTCGTTCTCCAAGCCTACGATAATTTAACAAACCCAAGCAATTCGTCATACACCACTGGTGGTACACAGCCTGATACAGAAGATACCACTCCGCTTGACTCACCGACCCGATCAGATTTCCGACTTTCAGCGATATCATGCTCCTCGACTGTCAACTTGGTTCCGCCGCACCTCGATACAGGCCCTCAGCATCGCGGCGAGTTTACAGAGTCACCTTTCAGATGGAATTACCCTTCGCTACCGGACCTTCCGGTAGACCAACAGGAAGTTGATTCAGAAAACGTCACGAGGAATGCCATGAAGCCTGCTATGCGGATGTGGGAGGGTTGGAAAGTCATAATATGCTGCTCCTGTAAGAATCACGTTTCCGGTTGTTGCTTTGGTGCATTGTCAATCGTGTTCTCTGGTACAGGGCTGAATGTCTTGCTATTACTCATGCCAGTCTCGGTAAGTCTATCCAAGGACAATGAATGGGCGGAGCTGATTGGGTACAGTGGATTCTCACGTCTGTCATGGGAAGACATCACAAGCTAGTTTTCATTTGTGAGTGATGATCTTGAACCCAAAAATGTAAACTAATCAAGGGTAATAGTCTGCATTCTCTCGATGATCCCACTCGTAAAGGTATGATTTTCCTTAGGGTGGTCCCTCGTATTATTCACCTGCAATAGCTTCACGATCTCTGCACCCGAGAGTTAGCTATCAGATTTGGCGGAACAAAAACTGGGCTTCTTAATGCAAGCATGGTACGCGGAAGATGCGATGTTTTAGTCAATGCTAATTCACCGTTCATTGAAATCTAAGAACAATACGTATGTAACCTAATCCACATGACACTATCGATATTTACCCCCATCAGTGTCGAGCTAGTCATCGCGGTTGGTATTGGTTTTATCAAGGTCGCCGATCGAATCCCCGCGTTGACCTGGATTCATAGATCACTGCATTGAAAAGATGCGAACTCCGCGTCGTCCAGTCTTCGCGTTGGTGATTCTTCTCTTCGCAGTCACCTACTACTCACCTTGCAAGCGGCAGTGATCGGCTCAATGTTGAGTAAACTCTGTGTGTTCTTCCACTCCTCTTTGTGGGCACCCCTGATCTCTCATATATTAGTACTGATCCTCGGAATGTGCTTTTTCGCCGGTGGATTGCGATTCTCGGAACAAGGATTTGATCAGAGTAAGCCAAACTGACGAACTGTTACAATCATCACTAAGCGCTAGCTCAGCTGCGACTCAGATTCATTCTTCACTGCTTAGTATCAGTGTCGGTGCACTTCTCCTTCCAGCAGCGTATCATTTTTCGCTCAGTGGTGCCGAGGAGTCAAGTGCCGCGGAACAGAGGAAATCCATACTGAAAATGAGCCACGGAGTGAGTATTTTACTTGGCTCGAGAAACATCTTATGCAGCTCTTCAACAGGTGTCCATTGTTCTCCTCTTTAGTAAGTGGAGTAACCCAATCATGAACATCTTTCACTCAGTCCTTGATAAGTCTATATCTTTTATCTCCTTTTTCAGTTTTGGTCCCACCGACATCTCTATAAGGATACGAAGCAAAAGAGCAGCAGGCTGTCTGTCAAAATTCCTATCAACGCTCGTTTCATCTCAGAAAGGCGGATCTTCAGCGGAGAGACCTTGAAGACGTCCAAGTCCGAATCTGACTCGATGCATTGGAGGTCTTCCTCGGCTGCAGGAACAAGCAGGGGTACACTTCTCGGGTCTTCTAGTAAACAATTCGACCTACGTTCACCTTCTGAGACGACCCTTACGACTTCTTCGTTGAACGTCCCAGTCAACGCTGAGAAGGCTATTGATTCGTACCCCAGTATTCGGTTGGTAACGCAAGCCTTGAAAGACCACGAGATCGATGTCTCATCCAGGAGTTCTGGACTGTCTGTTCCCAAGTTCAAGTCTCGATGGCAGTCTGAGGACGAGGTGTCGACCATGACTGAGGAGACCCATCGCAACGTGCCTGAGCCCATGAACCCTGCTGCGCGCTCACCAACTGGTCGAGAATCCGCGCTTTCGGTCGAGTCGTTCAAGGAGCCTAGATTAAGTCTGACACTGACTTTACTTCTCTTGACCATTGTGACCATTGTGAGTGGCATTTGATTCGACATGCTGATAGCTGAATACGGACCAGTTAGCGACATTCAACGCAGAAGAGCTTGTGGAAAGCATGGATGGGATAGACACGTCGATCAGCAAGCAATGGGTTGGTTTAATTCTGCTTCCAGCGGTTAGCTCCATCGCAGGTCAGCTGCACTCAAGCTTGGTCGAAATTTAACCCTCAAAATCTCCAAATCAGAGTGTGTCACTGCAATGAACGTCTCCGTGAAGGATCAACTTGGACTAAGTGTCAGCGTTGCTGTCGGTTCGGCAATAGTACGTTGCTCTGCGTTGGCTATTCCAAGTTGAACGCTTAAAGCGATTCTTCCGATCCAAGCAAACTACGCTATTCATCATTCCGTGAGTCGATTGGTGTCTAGTCAGCTTTCTTCACAATTTAATGGCACGTTATAAAAGTTTCATGGTGACCCTCGGGTGGGCACTAAACAAGCCGTTGGCACTACTTTTTGATCCGTTTGAGTCGATCGTAGGTTATATCGACGTAGGACAATCACTCGCAGGCTGATCACCTTTATCAGGTACTCTACATCTCCGGCAAGTAATTTTTGTAACAGAGAAACCAGTGCTGAGGCAGTGTTTCAGTGCAAACAATGAGCCATGTCGTCGCAGACGGCAAGTCTAATTGGCTCGACGGCGCAATCTTAATATGTAAGTTCCCCTAAAGCCGTGCCAAACAACATCTCATATGGGGAACAGCTCTATACGTGATCATCGCGGTCTCATTCTGGTTCTATCCAGGTATTTTTCATCGGGTTGACGCGACGCGCCTTAGTATTGATGGGCCGTTTTATCAGGTCAACCAAGTGAGATTGCTGCCTGCGTAATCAGTGTGGCAACAGACAGCTGAGACCCCTGCCTAATTACAACCTACCACCTTAATGGACAACTTTGCACACATACTTCACACTGTATATTCCAACGCCCATTCTTTTCAAGGCCACTTTCTTTTATACAACCTTAGATCATCAGATGTATCATTCTAGGCGATGAATGTCCTGTACCATAAATCTTTGATTGTCGAGTCTACGATAGGTAATAACGGTCTCCTAAACATCAGAATCGATTAGAAATAGAAGTGAGATCAAGATGCAAGACGTACCGATATGGCCCATGCCAGGCTCCATGATCCAGACCTTCCTCCCATCTCCGTTATGGTGTCCTTCGCCTTCGGAGTGATAATGTTCAAGCCAGGCTTCTCGCAAACCTTCGTCGACAGCTCCACAGACTATCCGTACTTTCGGAAAAGCCTTGTGAAGCACGGATATGCCTCCGTGACGAGCCACCAGAAAGGTAACAAAGATGACGTGATCCTGCTGGACGCCGTGGTCCAAGAGAGTGCGGATGGCCATAAATGCCGAAGCACCCGTGCCAATCTCATGTCACGTCAATTTTGAGTTTCATGAGACGAAGCCTAGAATACTTACCTGGGCATCCAATAGGAACACCCAGGTATCAGCCGCGAGATGCCGCTGGCGGATACACTTGGGAAGCATGACATGCAAGAGTAGTGGTTCCCCTGTCCTTGCGTCCGACTGTACCAGTAGAGAACCGATAGCCACATCACTCAACACTCGTTGCAGTCCCTTTTCAAGTGGACCCCCCCTGAAAGTCTTTGTGAGTTAGGTTTGTGAGAAAAGTAAACCGATATACGATCGGATGATGGAAACACCGCAAATGTTCTAGCGAGTCAAATAAGTGTCGGGACACAAGGTTGTCATAACGAACAATACCTTGACATTGAGTTCCTTGCCAAAAGTTTCTGTTTCCGTTGGAGTCGTGACGACCTTGTTTTTGTAGGGAAGTAGCTCCATAGCCTTTTCGACAAGGAAAGTAGCGAGTCTGTCAACGAAAAAGATAAAGTCCTTCCGGGGTGTCGTCTCGTCCCGCAAAATGGTATAGATTCCCTGGTGAAAGATCCATGGAGTTGGATATACGGATCATGTACTAGACCGACCTTTAGCTGGGGTGCTTGTGGCAAAACGATTACATTCAAGTCCTCGTGGTTATCCTTGGGTTTGGGACACTTGGCGATGCCTGTACAAGCCATGTTCTTCCGGAAATGCCGGGCTCGTTCGTTCATCTGGCGCCTAACATGGGTGGAGATGAGATCGATTGCAACAGAATTGTTTGAACCAGGAACGACCTGTAGCAACGTAATTCAAAAGTGGGCCATGCAAAAGATTAAAGCAACTTACGATATCCGCATACCGGGATGTCGGGAGAACGAAGTTGTCATAAGCTGGTTTGACATAACGAAGGTATCTGCAATCCAGGTAAATATCTTGTTGAAACGATGTGCCACGAGAAACCAACTGTTCTAGTACACCATCCACACTCCGACCACGTTCTTTGACGTCTCGCTGAATGCGTCGTGCAAGCATCAGATCGGAGTCACATTGAACGAATACCTAGAAGAGGTCAAGGAGTAACTCGGACAACAACGCATAAATGTCACCTTGAGGTCATATAACGCACGCAAGCTTGGATCGTGCAAAGTCATGATACCCTCAGCTGAAGCAACAGTGAGTCGCGTGTAGACCGAGAGGAGACAAACGGGTCACACCGATTATTACGGCAGCACCATATAGGTACTTTGTCTCATCTAGTCGTTGATGTTCCGCAAATGAGTACACTGGTATATTAGTCTGCCTGCACGCCTTCAGATCTGCAACACACTACGAGAAGTCATTAACCACGTATGCCTCTCCGCGCGAGGCTCTCCGAACTACATACCGCTGCGAACATGGGCATGTCGAGAGCATCAGGGTGGTCAAAGTCGAATCGATTTGCGTGGGCAAGCGCGATTTCCTCCTCAGTATGATACTTGTAGAAACCATCCTGTTGGACGATGAACGTATGGTCGAACAAGGCTCGGGATCCCGTAGAAGATGCATACTTGTGACAGAATCACGATAGTTGGCACCGACCCCA
The DNA here is from genome assembly GCA_038093355.1 of Boletus calvinii. Classification (NCBI taxonomy): domain Eukaryota; kingdom Fungi; phylum Basidiomycota; class Agaricomycetes; order Boletales; family Boletaceae; genus Boletus; species Boletus calvinii. Next base: position 7,135 of record JBBPSA010000233.1, on the reverse strand, counting down.
GCGACTTGACGATTTGCCTGGCGACATGAGTCTGCCTGGAGGAAGTTACTGCCGTGCCTGCAATACAGAGCAAACCTCACCTTTCCGCTTGCCGAACCTCCTACAACAGGGAGCCTTCAGTAAAATGAGCTGTGGTGGATCCGGTGCCTACCTGCTATCGCAATGACGAAGGCGTCGCACACAGGGAGGCCGTCCTCGCCGTACCTTACGAGAAGTGCTAGTTAGAGACTGCTTGAAGAAGTTAGAAAGCTCCAAAGTATCACCAGGGAGGTCTTCCGTGCGATTTCAGCAGGATGTTCTTCCTTGCCTGGAACGACTGGGTCAAGTCACTGCGATGCTCCTCGGTGTCGTACAACTCTGGTAACTCCTCTGCGAACATCGTGAAGCTTGCTCAGCTAACGATTGAATTTGCTCAAGGAAACCTGGGGACTGTTGTAGTGCGGACCGTTACGGGTGTGGTATTTGTAGTCGTCGGCTACAGCAAGTTGTATGAGCATAATTAGATGTCATTTAATGGGGAGCTAGGCAACAGAGGCAACGAGTCAACGATCCAGGCCAGTTTTTTCAAATTGGTATTCGAAGCTGTACAGCACATCTTCTGAGTCTCTGCCAGGAAGTACTAATAGTATACGGCATCTATTTCTCAGGTGTCTAGCAAGAGGTCGGCAATCTTGCTTCGCTGAGTTGCATCGTCTAGATGTTTCCGAACCCAAAGCTCGCCGTTTCCTGACTCGGATACCATCAACTGTCTGTCTTGCCCACGAGGCTGCGCACAGGTTGCAGAGACCCACAAGGGGAGAGGGGCAGACAGCGGCGATTGATCGCTGTGGATAACCCTCGATGAGGTAGGCTTGGAGGCCCGGCTACCTCTGCTAGTAAACGTGGTCTGGCAGGAATAGCAAAGATCTGTGGAAATTGAAGGGCGCTGATCAGAGGTAGTTGAAATATCAAAGCTGTTCGACGGCGCTGGGGATGGCAAATATACGAGATCTGGGCCGAGTTTCGAATCGGAGTATGATCGTATCGAGATCCGGCTTTTCCAATCATCTAGCCCCTCTTGGATAGGTCTGAGTACTTTCAGTTGCCTGTTCATCTCATCAAGATTGGGCACACTGACCGCTGACAGAGTATGCATAAGCCTAGGGAAGGACTTTTGGGCTCCACTTTGGCACAAGTGCGAACAATCGTGGAAACAGTCGACGGATAATCTTTTTCCAAACCGACAATAAAATCTGCACAGAAGCTAAATCAAGAAAGCTCGGCACTGCAGCAACCACTCAATACCTTTGGTCAAACCGGGAATACCGGCAGTAGCTCGTGTTCGTCCATCTCTACCAACAACATAGACTGAATTCCACCACGCGAACATTGAACATTCTTTCATAGTCACATCCCTGAGTGGCCGGACTACACGAATGGCATCCGTGTTCTCGCTTGCGGTCGGTATACCATAATGCCATTCCTCTTGAAACTCTCCAAGTATCGAATGACCTCCTCCCTGTGAGATGCAAGAGATCAGGGAAATAGAGAGTGTGGTCAGTGATGTCCCGAGCAATAAATGCGATGCTCGACGGGAGCGGGCCGTGTACAACAGCAGGAGACGAACGAGAACTCTGACGGCACTCGAGATGGCCGTCCGGGTGGGTAGTGATTCAAGGTATGTGCGCAAGGCATCAACGGGGGGGAGATCATGGGATGGGGCGTGGCGTAACGCTATCGGGAGTAATCGTCACCACAGATGGCGGAAAAGATGTCATCGAAATTACCTTTGGTATACAAGCCATCCTTTCCTAGTTCAATTGTAAGTTGTGGCCGATCTTGATTTGTCGGCGTGATTGCACGCCACCATGAATCATCAAAAGCATATTCGAGGCGAAGTGGGATGAAGCTAAACTTTGGGTAGGACGCAAGGGCTTTCTCAATCTCATTCGTTCTATCGCGCGCCTATGATTTTAGTTATAGCTGTTGAAACGCAGAGATCGCGAGCCTTCGTACCTCAGGGAACGCATTACATACTTCCACATAGCATACCGCACATGACGTCCACACGTTCGCACTCCGGGGGTGGTTGGTGCCGCCCCGAGGCTCGCCATTCGCGGAGGACTCGTTAGCGAAGTACGTTTTATGAACCATGTCGAGGAGAACAGATGAACCGAGGCCACCAGAAAACCCAAGTACCAGGGATCCTGAAGCTTTAAGTTTTGGTCGCTTGCATGTCCCGGTATTCGCATTCACGGAGGGCTCCAGGGACCTTCGAAACTTCAAGGTCACGAGAGGAGTGAAACACTCCCTAAAGATCAGTCAAGGAAGAGAAGGGGAGTACTAAGATCGGAGCCTACCTGCAATAGACTGCATGTCGTATGACGATTTTTCCCGGATTGACCTTGCACTTTATACAATCTCTCCCTTTGTTGAATTTGAGGCGGCCTGAAAAGAGTGTTTGGTGAAAGTGGGTAAGAGATTTCTTGCCCACTTACGAGGCATGAGGGCATCCTGGTCAGCGGAGGGATTCCCGCAGGAAGACATGATCTTGGTACAAAGCAAAGATCGGAGCTCGGCAGTTCACGGCCCGGTTCGTAACAGTCTCTCAGGATCGGGTCTTGTTCGAGCGGTCACTGGGACAAACGGTCGCTCAACTGACCCTGCTCAATGGCACGCCCGCCGCTGAAAATGACATTTCGTTCCCCCTAGATTGGACTCGGACTATTGCCAAGCATGAATTTAGCGGCATATAAACCACTCACTCAAAGAAAAGGCAGTCAGTCAATTTATATCGCTTTCACCTGCTCACAGAAACGAATGTCTGCACGCATCGTTGCCGTCTTCGGTGCCACAGGCAATCAAGGTATCGCTGTCGTCGTTCCTATTTTGTAGCACCGAGTTCCACCCTCTCCTATAGGTTCATCCGTTGTCAAAGCGTTACTTGCCGATGGGACATTCACCCCAAGGGCGGTGACACGCAGTCCAAACTCAGAGAAGGCATTGAGGCTCAAACAGCTCGGCGTTGAAGTCGTACAAGGAGATCTTTGGGATGTACCATCCCTCAAGAACGCCATGAACGGTGCGGAGGGGGTATTTGGGGTAAATTTTATGCTTTTGCCTGGTATCAGGAACCAAAGGCCCCTTCGCTCAGGTCACCAATCCTTTTGACCCTAAATGTTTCGCCCAAGGCCAAACCAGCGAAATGCTTTTGGGAAAGAACTTGGTAGATGCCGCGATTGAAGTTGATGTCAAGTTTTTTGTCTGGAGGTAATCCAGGATTGCGGTCATACCATCACTCTCTGCGTAATCTCGGTTGTTTCAGCTCCCTTCCGCACTGCACCAGAGCGTCCCACGGAAAATACCGTAACGTGCACCTCTTTGACAGTCTGTTTTGTCCATTGCTGGATGAGCTATTACTAACGTGCAAATTACGCATCGATTAGACAAAGCCAATGTCGACGACTACCTCCGAGGTAGTCAGCTTCCCCACGCAATTCTCCACTTGGGTGTGTCCATCTCCGTTCCCAGTGAGCCAACGTTTGAAAACTTGTGTAGGATGGTTCTTCGAGAATACATGGAAGTAAGTCATTTGGACAAAACATTTCACGGCTGATTTGTCATTATTCCACGTAGTATGAACTGTCTCACTCTGATGCCGGGTTCATCCTCCTACGAGCTCACCATACCCAAGTATGATCCAGGCTCCCTGCAATACTTCACATGGGTCGAACGCGATGTTGGTCAATGCGTACTCGCACTACTCAAACGCTACAAGGACGATTCGGCGCACATCGTGGGAGAGACCTTTCATGCAGTCAGCGACAGAATGAGCTACACAGACTACGCGAACGAGATCGAGAAAGGTAGCGTACCACCCAACGCCCAGGCCGATACTTGATACTCATAGGCGCAGTGGTCGGAAAACCTGTCCGTTTCGTGACAGGTGCAGCCACTGGAATGGAGGTGAGGTCCATCGGTTCCGCCGTGTCTTCAATAATCATTCATTGGTTTGAATTCATCCAGCAAATCGACGAAATGGTATGCATTCACACCGCTGGGTGATTTCATCTCACAGCGCATGCAGTACGGGTTCCAGTCTGAGTTTGGCTTCTATCCGACACACACCATCATTCCTGACCCTCGTCTGGAGGGGCTTGGAGTGAAGTTCCATTCGAGCGAAACGTTTGCAAAAGAAGAGTTAAAGAAGAGATTTGTCTAAAGCTCTTTCTTCTGGGCAATTTTACTAGTCGTTATCGGTGCCAACTCTTCGGGCACTTCAATGTACATGTGTAAGGGATAGTAGTATGTTTCATTTCAAAGATAAGCGCCTGCAGGATCCCACGCCGCTCCGAGTCGTTGTGTGTTCCCTCAAGCTCGCGGATTGCATCGAACTTGAAGCAGAGTCTCACGTCTTTGCAACGCGAGCCATGCTACTCTTTCTCTCCGTTGACATTTTACGAGACGCCCATTAGAGTCGTTACCCAGCTAATGTTGCTGAGGATTTTGTACCATTGCTCCTTACTTCTCCCTGAGTGGCCCACGTTTTGGAGGGGGGTCAGCGCTTCAGCAACCTTCCACGCGTCTCTGAATTGACTAGTGAGTTGTCCTCATTCACTCTTGTGGACAGCCTGAGGCGCGAATGAAGTCGGGTCGACGTACTACTTCCTCGCGTGCGGTGGGTCCTGCTTCAAGTTTGTTCAAAAACTGACAACTATCAAAGAGACGTCGCATTGCGTCTATCACCCCACAGATCCGGACCCAACATTCCAGTTAGCGTGTATCCTTCCTCACTACCAACATCGCTAGGATGGTGCTAGTTCATCTTGCGAGCATCCAGCCTATTTCTCAACAATCTCAGGAACCGACGTCCGGTACGTTTCCAACCAGTCCTGCGGCCTACTTGTTGATTGATCCAATTGACCTTGTAGTCTGGTCCGGTCTCATCCGCTGGACACGGCTGACGGTCGACGTCGTAATCGCTGGCGGCTGAAACCCAACATCCTTGAACTATAAAGACGGACCCTCCTTCTCACTACTTTTCTCAGAATTCGCTGCAGCATATCGATTACTCGCCTTCCAGCCTTTGTCGACAAGCCACTCCAGCGTCATACGTCGTCATCATGACTATCAACATCCTCAACCCCTTCAAGTCCCAGACTACCAAGACCCTCGACAAGAGCAGGATCGGTCGAGACGTCCATGCCGGCGAGTGCTCGCCTTCTGCCGAGGCCAACATCTACTCGGGCAAGATTTTCATGTTTGGTACCGCTACCACCGTTGTGGGTGACAACCTCTCCAAGGCAAAGTCGTTGGAGTACGTGGTAAGCAGAACCACTCCAGTAAGTTATCGGCACTTAACACCGGTCCTTCAGAAGGTAATTCAATCCTCGTCGCTCTTCGATGCGGATATCCACGTGGGAAATCAGAAGAAGATTCTTTCCAAGGTTAAGTCAGTGAAGGACAACATCACCAAGTTATTCAAGCCGACTGGTCGTGTCTCTGAGGCTGTCGTGTGCATCGACCCTTTTTCCATCCCCAGCGAACACAGTACGCCGATTTCATCCACCCCTACCCCTGTGTCTACCCTTCGGCATGCCGAGCCTAAAGTCCAAGTGGTCACCGCGTACGAGTCCATCCCTCCTTGTCACACCAGTTCGGAGGAAATTGCCTCTCCTGTCGCTTACGGCAAGAACGCAGTCGGAGAGCATTTCGAAGACTTGGCCTCCACCGTTTGCAGCCTGGTCGAAGCTCCATTCCAGCCGCCAACTGCGCAGCCTTTCACGAAACCAGAATTCCAACTTGAACGACTTCCTTCTACGTTCTCACTCAGCAGGTTACATGCGATCCAGGAGTCAGACGGGAGCATCGAGATAGCTGCCGGAGTGCTTGACACGCAACAGAAAGAGCTAGCCACATCTGGCTCATATATCTCCCAGTCGAACAGTAATTACAGGTCCACCGTTTACTTATCCAGTGGCTCACTCTCCGATTACTCTACAGCGCATGGAGTCGATTTAGTCAGCCCAGGGACCAACACGTCGCCTGCCGATACTTCCTTGGCAGCGAGCGTCGACGCAGAGAGCAGTCGCCAACTCTCGCTTGACGTGCTTCGTCGGCTTCGCAGGGTGCCAAATTATGAAGATCTGAGGGTGAATTGCTTCAAATCCTCCATGTCATACTTTCCCTGACTTTGTTGAGCCAGAACATACAGATCATTGCAAACCGTGTTTCTCCATGCTCCGATACATCTTGTGGATCGTCCGACTGTGACCCCTCACACGGAGCAGCTTCTGGCTTCAAGGCAGCGCCACTGCGTAGGTCTATGCGATGCGACAATTTAAGGGTGGGTTGGTTACATCTCGCCATACAACGATCGTCACTGATCGGTACCACGCTTAGAAATCGTTTTTATCATTCGAGCCCAAGTTATGCACTCCATCGATTCGTCGAATGAACAAGTATAAGAAGTTTCCGGTGAGAATGTCGATTCATTGATACGCTACCGACTCTGAATCCCAGTATCACAGGAATGGTTGAGCAGGAGATGTCGCGAATCCTCTCGCGATACGCGGAAGACGTTAACATCCCGAGCGCCAAGTGAACCCCAGGAAGCCATCTCCGTATCCTGTAGCCGCCTGTTTTTCCGGAGCATCTTTCATCCTTCACCTCGTGCACAAGCGCACGCTTTCAAACCATCGTCGAATCAACCTTTACCGTCGCAGTCGCCTCACATCTGGTCGTGTGCCAAAATAACGCGATCGAGTTCAAAGATAAAGAAACGCCGGAGGATGACGAAACAGTCGATGAGGGAATTAAAGGCACGTCTCGACTCGATGGACATTGATCCTTGGTACTAAAGCGAAGATGCACCTTTCCGGTAAGTCTCGCGCCGTTTCCTATGTCGCAAGCTAACTCGTCGTTCAGTTTTTTTTTGTCACAGCTTTCCATCACCCATAAACTCCCCTTCCCCCCAAAAAAGTATAAGTTCCAAAGCGCTCGAAAAAAAATGACATAATGTTCAAATTATCAAAAAAAAACCGATATAATGTTTAAACCTGTCTTGAAAAGGAGTTCTACGCCTCGGAAGCATTTCTTGCGAGGACTCGATCGCTATCACCTCTCAGTATGTGTCTCTTTCCTTGCGTGTACAGCA
>JBBPSA010000232.1:0-12748 GCA_038093355.1 Boletus calvinii | reverse complement strand
CCAGTCATTGGCATCGGGGGCGGTGCGGAAGGACTGAAGGAGGGGTAAGGATTGAAGGGTGCGTTCGAGGTCGGCGGTGTAGGCAAGGGAGTCGGGAGAGTCGGGGTCGGAGGGCGGGCCGGGTGCGGGACGGGGTGCGATAAAGGAAAAGTAGGGATGCGGGAAGAGCGCGCCAGTAGTGTAGGCGCCGAGAGATACTGTGCCAACAAGGAGGAAGGTGCGGAAGATACCGGACCGAGGAGAGGGTGGCGGTGCGGTGGTGAAGAGACGAGTGGAGCGTCGGAGGAGGGTCGAAGAGAACATTGTCTACAGAATGTCTGCCATGCTCGTCATCGACCTGTCTCGGCCGGATCCGGGCTGAGTTTGAACTTTATACGAGTGAGTATACCACCTGCCGACCTCCCCCTTGAGACCTCGACATCAGCAAGAAAAACAAGATGGTGAGTCGACCCCGGACGGTCAAAACTGCGTCTCGGGTTCCCCTGGCACCGACACATTCGCGAGCATTCAGCCGTAGTACAATGGATGGCGAGTACATGCACTCGATGCAACTTGGGTGACTCTAACCAAGTCTTTTTCAGTCGGTTCAGCAACACATGGCCCTACGTGCTCATGAAAGCAGAGTTGCACAGCAACTAGGACGCTTCCATCTTGATTGCTGGACCCGCTCGATGACGAGCGAGTGCTAGAGCTCCGAGACACAGTCCCCCGTCCGTCCTTGTGATGAACGTGTGACTGACTTTGTTCTCGTCTCAATGACCAGCCCCCCAAATCAAAACCCGGTTCAGGCAAGAAACCCGCTCCCGCACCTGGCTCTGCCAACAAGGGTGCCAAGACCACCAAAAACCCTCTCTTTGAAGCCAGGCCCCGTAACTTTGGTATCGGTACGCCGCTCGTGCTCGTAGTGCCGCGGATCTTTGATCGGTGTTGTAGGTCAGGACATTCGTCCCAAGACTGACTTGACCCGCTTCGTCAAGTGGCCCGAATATATTCGTCTTCAGCGTCAAAAAGTCATCCTTAGCCAGCGTCTCAAGGTGCCTCCCGCCATCGCGCAGTTCTCGCACACCTTGGACAAGAACACGGCCACCCAGTTGTTCAAGCTTCTCAACAAGTACGCACGCATCTTGATAGGACCTGACGCGTTCTTATCGATCGTGTAGATACCGCCCCGAAACCAAGGCCGAGAAGAAGGAACGTCTTGAAACCATCGCCAAGGCCGCCGCCGAGGAAAAGGAAGCGGCCAAGGACAAGAAGCCTCTGCTTGTCAAATACGGCCTCAACCATATTGTGGCCCTCATCGAAGCCAAGAAGGCTTCTCTCGTCGTCGTTGCCCACGATGTCGACCCCATCGAACTCGTCGTCTTCCTCCCCGCTCTCTGTCGCAAGATGGGTATTCCCTATGTGATCGTCAAGGGAAAGGCTCGTCTCGGTACGGTCGCCCACAAGAAGACTGCTGCTGTCCTGGCACTCCAGGATGTCAAGAGCGAGGACCAGCGTGAACTCGCCACCCTCATCAGTGCTGCCAAGGCCAACTTGTGAGTTACACCACCCTACTGGTGGTTTGTACCAAAAACTGATGACCCTTTTTCCCGCAGCTCTGACAAGTACGAGGAGCAACGTCGTCAATGGGGTGGTGGCATCCGTGGCTACAAGTCCACCCAGATGTTCCGCAAACGTGCCAAGGCCGCCGGCCTAAACCCTAACGCGCCCAATCTCGGCAAGCTCTAAAATGGTCGGCTGTTGTCATCGGCCGTCGTACGTCATGCTCCCCATGTGTTAGAAAGTAAGCTATGCATTACGCCGGACTGTTTTTTTACCCGGCTACGCCGCGGTGAGCGTGGATGATACAAGATGGAGGTATACAGTTGTTATCCGTTACGCTCGTAAGGATGCGATTCAATTGCAAGTGCGACTTGTTTCCCTGAAGCGGCGGCGACTGTCGATGCCCAACAGCATTCGGTCGTAAAAACCGCAGATTAGAGGCCTCACGTGCTTTTACACCGCTACGCTCCATTGGTATTCACCGACTGTGTTAGCGACACAATGCCACGGCTCTTTGTGACCGCCATACGGTTCGGACTGCCCCGCCGCTGCGGATAGAGAGAGAGGGGGTGCCCTTTTCACCGGTAAACCCTGATCATGCGACGGGCGGATTCGTTGGGAATTTGAGTCTACCATTCATCAACTCAGCAGGCTTCTTCCAGCTGGCTTATGCCCTCCGTGTAGGAACGTGCGCAAGCGCGATGTTGGCGCTGATGGGCCGGTCAACAGCCTAAATTTAGATGCACATAGCTACATAACCACCCGCCAAGTTGATCGAAAGAACCCAACAATACAGTCGCGCTTCCCGAGTCCCACTGGCAAGTCACGGTGGTGTGGAAGAGCTGGTACGTACAGACCGACAATGAACATGGGAAAATCTCCTGGAATTCAAGCAGGTTTCTGCAACGAGGACGCCGAGGAACTAGGCGCGTGTTCTTGTACTCAACCAGAAGTTGTGGGAACCACCCGTCCAGGGTTAATGCAGCACGTTCGGCTCTTCACTTCCACTGTCAAGTAACTCGTTCTATTCCTTTCCCGTGCAGCTGACAAGTCTCCACACCTTGCAAGCCATTTCTAGATAGTGCACAGCCCGGGAACACCAGCAGTGTACTATATGAATTAATCGGTTGTGGGGTACTACTGTACGCCGGCCCCCAAGGGAGGAGTAACAAACTCGTCGGGGATCTACATAGTTCTGGGCGCCCCTGCCGCAGTGAGTCAGTTAAGTATATCTATCATGCTGTGAATAAAACTTAGTTACTAGTACGACTCTAGTTCCATTGGCTTTCCCTTGTAGCGTATACCACCTATTTGGTACTAGTAAATCTCAAGGGCCATGATTACTGCCGTGTCTGGATACTGGTGGGTAAAACCTATCGCCGTCATTCCTCCCAACGGTGCTTCAACTCAACCCACAGCCAAATTTAATGTCTGCGGGTGACAACAACTATTGAACCTTTTTCATCCACACCGATAGCCTCGGTCCCTCAGTCCATGATAGCACAGTGTATGGCTGGTGTCTAAAGGACACAAATCTCCACGGTGAAGGCCGGGCCGGCCGGTATCAGCAGACCGTTCTACTGAATGACTTGCCATTTACATCCAGTCATGTGAGTGTAAGTTGCTGTCAACCAAACCTGAAAATGCTTATCACGAGTATAAGTAAGTTATAGTTGGATACGGAAACGTAAAGGTCCTAAACTCTAATAGTGAACAGATTGCTGGGCGCTGAACAAACAGGGAGAAGTCATCGGCTATCGCACGTTGAACCCACAGTGACCTACTAGTAGAATCCATAATACTCTTCAAGTGACTCTGATAAGAGTCTTATCTACCCCATGACCAAACCAGTCTTCTATCCATCATGATACCAGCGGAGCTACAAGGGTTTCCATTCGTTCACCCTGTCATGTGACACCAAACTCAATACACTCTCTCCTCACTGTGGGAATACTCTCCACCAAGTCAACATTCTGCCAATCGGTCAATTGATCCAATGCCACCGAAACAAAGATGAATGGAAGCAACAGTTACTAGATTAAGGATGAACCTACGCCCTGATCCTATTCAAATGTTCATATCTTTTCGTGGTGTTGAAGGAGAACCAAAGATCGATCGCATCACGCTGCCGAGAGACCACTTGCTCAGGTGGTCACAGCAGGGTTCGGTCTGGGAACTTTCTCATCCTGAACAGGTTGCCTGCAGTCGACTGTGACCGACAATCCCGACGGGAGCCAGTTCATATCTCCGCGAGTCGCCAACAATCTTCAGGCCGGAGGCGCAGATAGTAACCTCGCCGAGGCCCTCCCTGCCGCACAGTATACTTGGCACCGTATTGCGGCACTTGAAGGGGTATATGTGTTCGTAATCTTTTTTTTCTCGTCGTCTCACTGTCGCACGCTCAACGGTGAACTGGCTTTCAGAACTCACGACGAGGAACAGTCGCGTTTCTACTAGGACCTCGAGCAAGTCTCTGACCAAGAACCTGTTCAGCTTGGTATAAGACTTGGGAGTGAAAAACGGATCTGGGGGTTTATCCCCGCGTAAGAGGCGGCAGAGCAATATTCCCAAGTGGTCATTGAGCTGGAGCAATGTGGGTGTTACCGAGTCAAAGAATGATATGTAATGTAATGTTCGAGTTCTACTACCCACTGGCAAGGGCGAATCTTGAAATGTCTGTCACTATTCAAAAGCTATCACTGCAAGTCTAAGCGTAATTAGGAGTGGGAGGATGCCGAGATGCCGAGCGCACACCTCCGAACAAGACAAACAAAGCACTAGGCAGAGCTAGCAGCAATCAACCTCTCCAACTTCTCTGCGTCCATCTCCGGAAACCTAGGCACGATCCTGTACTTGAACGGAAGCGGATGTCTGCGCACACAATCAAGCATCAGGATCAAGACAACCGTGCCATCACGCACATCACAATGCCGCTCGAGAACCTCGGCTCCACTGGCATCTCCGCCCCGTTTTCGTCCAGAGGTCTTAATATTTTGAACACGGCCAACACCTTGGCGATGGCCGTCCACACGGTCGTGTCTCCAAAGTGTCTCCCGACACAGATGCGTCGACCGAATCCAAACGCGATGTGCGTCGTGTCGTTGTGTTTGAGCGAGCCGTCATCGTTGAGGAATCGCTCGGGCATGAACGCGTGTGGGTTGGGGTACCTGGTTTTGTCATGTGCCATTGACCTAACGAAGCGGATCATGAGGGTCTGTCGCGGCAGAATGTAGAGCATACAGACCACAGGTTAGCTACGACGAGAGCGCCTTGAACCACGGGTATCAATAGACGCTCTGTGGCTCGTGCAGACTGAAATATTTACCCTTTGGAATGTGGAATCCACAGTACATATCCTCGTCCATAGCAGTATGGGGAACCGCTTCATGATTCAAGAGGATCAGCTACGGGAACAAACCAAGGGACGCAATCGCTCACACAGAGGAACGATGGGGTTGCATCTGAGCGTTTCCCAAAAAATGGCATCCAAGAAGGGTAACAATGATCGATCTTCCATTGTCGGTAATCTATCCTTACCCACAACGGTGTCGATTTGGGCTTGGGCCTTTTCCTGCACTTCCGGGTTCAGTAACATCATGAGAAAGAACATCATCAGGACAGAGTGAGCCTTTCATTTAAAATTGTCAGTGACAATCGTTACCATGAACACTGCTACGTACTGTCTCTGATGCAACTAACAGTATGAATGACACAGGTGAGTAGAGGACCTCGCGAGGCAGCAAAGCACTGTACCCAAAAACGCGGTGCCAGATGCCTCCTTGAGCGCCTCCATCCACGATTCCTCAGGTGGGCTTCCTTTCTCTTCTATATGTCGCAGCGCATCGTGTACCATCGATGGGGCGACACTATCACTTGGCTAGCAGACGTAAATGTTCAACGTACACGAAATGATCATCGAAAAGACTGTTATCACTTTTTGAAGAGCATACACAAACGGCCGTTCAATAAAATGATTCGAAAACGCGCGCGCTGTCACCAACTTCCTCTTAAATGACATTCCGGGAAGCCACGACGGGAGTTGGAGCACTCGAAACAGGTCCATGTCGTGATCGAACACAAACAATAGATGGAGGTTGACTCACGCAGCGGAAAGGCACCAACGGTGATGGCAACGTCGGGACGGACAGCGGGTAGAGAAATGTTCAACACGTATGCCACCATGTCGACGAGTTCGTCCTTTCGAGACACCGGGTCATAGTTGTACGTGCTATTCGTGATAACCGCCGCCGTGTATCTCGATAGACCGATGAGCTGAGTTAAGGACGACACCATATGTACTACACTTACTCGAACACATGATCATTGAGTTGCTCGGGGACATCGAGCAACTGCTGAAGCAGGTGACATGCCCTGCGGTGTTGATGGGGTAAAAATCTGGGTACTGCGTGAAGCCGAAACGTTTGGTGAAAAAATCGCTTGTGCAGTCGCCATCGATCACCATACGGCAACAAAACGGAATTGAAGGACAGCCCACTCCTTGAATAGCGTATTGGATTAGTAGGCCGGAATGAAATGAAGAGCTGACAGTTCATTGGTGATGAGGTATGGGCGGTCCGAATAGTTCCTGGATCGGTTCTCGAATAGTTCCTTTGCGAGCTTCTCCGAATTGATGATGATGATATCCTTTCCGAACAGTCGGGAATGAATGATGTCACCTCAATGGACATCGGCTTTAGTAGATAACGTAGAACTGAGCCTGTCTGCGACATACCGTACGTTCTCGCCCACTCGGCATACGTTATCCATGGAGCACTTGTGTTGATCCCGATAACGTTCCCAACCCATGGCAACCCTGGAGGTCCGGGAGGATATGGGTAAGAAGCTGGATTCTTGAGAACTCTTTGTCCAATACATAGAAACATGACACACGCAAGAGCCAAGACTCCTACAGTTGTCCAGTCTGACATTGGTGGGGAGCGATGGCGATGGAAGGCCTACGGATAAGGTCCGTCTAAACTTATAGGTGTACGGGCGGACGCCTGGGGGTGAGCGTTTTCCTAACGTTGGAATTTCCTAAAGCTAACTGTCTCCACCAGCACCATGAATTTTCCTCCTTTGCCTCAGGGGTGGGGACTGTGGAGTGATTGTGCCCGACCGCCTCGTATCAATGGCTATGGAATTGGAGAAGGGAAAATCAACACCCATACGGGCGCAGATATTGGCCACGAGTTGCCCGAGTTTCCCCAAACCAGACGTAGTATGTCGAGATAAGCAGATAGTCGTGGGTTAACTGGTAAGCTCTGAGTCATCAAAGCCTTGACACAAGAAGGCCGAGACACGCGACGACCGACAACAAAAACGGCCAAGCCCGGGACGGCAAGTAAGAGATAGTACCTGGACCATTTTAGCACTGCGGGTGCGATGAAAGCTTTGATTCTGACTCTGCCCGGCGACCTTGCCACGTTTGCGGAACATCCGAGTCCAGGTGGACTTGCAGCCAGGGATATCACCACTCCATAAGTTTATCATGATGAGAGCTCGGGGGAAATACTTCAAGTTGTGTAGCCAACTGTGCCAGGATGAACCTTGGCTTGATGACCACATTGCGTTGCGACAAGGAGCAGTGCTGGAATTGGGACGAGGTGTAGGCGACTCATAATCACGTCTTGCAAGATTTCGAGCCATCGAAGACGTGCGGAGTCAACTCAAAGCTGTGCTGCATCCTTTTCTGACTTGCCATGTATCCCGCCCACTTCTCTGACCGAATCATGCCTATCCGCCGCTCAGTCCGTCCGGCCCACAACCAACCCACAAAAAGACACGCGGGCCATTGACTCACGGCATCTTTGTCCTAGACGTCGATGCAGACAAAAACGTCAACAATCGGGCCAAGTCCGAGTCGCTCATGAGCGCCACCCTGGTTGTAACTATTTCGACTTCGACAAGAATCGCAACTGGCACCTTAACGTGAGAGACAGGGACGCCATTGAACGAAGCAGCGTCTCCGTCCCTTCTAGTGCGATAGAAAAGAACGACACCGAACCACTCGAGTAAGTAGGAAAGACTGCTCATCTTGTTTTCTCACCTGAGTATGCGTCCCTCATAGGATGTCGTCGAGGCGCAGCGAGTTCAGACATCGACGAAAACAAACTTCGATACTGGGTCTTTTCATGCGCAGGCAGAGGATGCTCTCCTCCAACAATACACACGCTCTACTCCGGCAATTGAGGGGGGTAGTTCACCCAGAATTTCAACGGGATATTGTCACGCTGGCCGGGATACCATTCGCCTTATGGGATACTACGGGGTTAGACGACGAATCCCAGGGGAAAGTACCTGCCAAGCTAGCGGAAAGCAATCTGAGAACGTTGCCGTGATGGCTGGCACGTTCGGGGGGCACCCACCTCATGGGTAATCTAAGTATTGTATCCATGATACTCGACTCACCTGGGCCCTCAAACGTAACTACGACTTGTTCTACGTAACGATCCGTCGGAAGAAGCTTCAGGGATCAAGGTGCCTATCGCGTTGGTCGTGATTGGCTTGGCGCACCTTCGTTATGTCGGCCGACGCCGCTGGAAGATCGAAGCATTGTGGATACCATGGCCCGTTCCGCAGTATCCTTCGCGGGTATCTGGGACACCGTCACCCCATTCCTGTCGAGGTAAAAACTTGGACTCTTACGAAGCCACGATTGAGTGCTTTGTGGCGGTGGTTCGTTGGCAGCACTCGCTCGGTGAGATACTGGTTCTTCCATTTCGACCAGAACCGCTCTAAACTGTCTTTCGCAGCGATGTGATGGTGGTCCATCAGCCCCAGATGCGCATGAAGCCGCCATCCTGCGAGGGTCTGTTCCCACTACTATTCATCGCGATATGTGTGCACATCGTCAACCATGGCAATACTATGACTGCAGGCATTGTCCCCGTCGATTTTGAGATGATGTTTAATTGTCGCCCTGGGTCAGCTATACCCATAATGTTGTCAGCAAGGCTAGTACATTAACCACGGTCCTAGTTCCATTGGTCTTACTTGTGGTATCTGCTACTTGTTTGCTATGTGCCTCTCGATGGCACCCAACGGATTATGTATGCCGTAGGTGGCAAAAACTTGTCGTCGTCATTCCCCGCTTCACCCCACCACCCGATTTCTGCGCGTCACAACAACTACCGCATCCCTGCCAGCTACAGTTACCCATCCTTACACACCATGTCTACCACCGAAGCACCAGCGACTGGTGTCGAAGGTGCCAGGGCGAGCCTCGGGGTAGCAGGACGTCCGCGCGGACGCTCAGGTTAACCTCAAAATGTTGTCTGCCAGACTTGAGGTCGTGAATTCGAACAAGGTGGGCACCCATGCAAGTGCTACTCTTGATCCCGACCTTCCAGTTATCTTACAAGTCTCCGTAGAGAGCCCTGTAAAAGTATTGCAAAGGCCTATTGATGCGCTTTACGGGGTTCACCCGCTCGGCGCGGGTGCTGTACTAACCAGTGACGGTGTACACTGAGGCGAACCATAAACTTCTGCGGGTTATCGGAAAATGGAGCCTTGGGCGCCGTGGGTTTCATGTACCATGAGGACGACGTAACCAGTTTCATGCTCGAACTTGCCAGATGGACCAGCGGACAACCTGAAAATCAGAGGCTGGGGCGTTGACTCTGTGGATGGACTACTCACACTTCTTTGGTGTACTCCTCAGCAGCTTGAACACGTTCGGCACCCAGTAGTTTAACACTGACATTCATTAGCAGGGATCAACTTCCAGTACTACCCGGCGCCACCGAACCCACGACCGTGAGTAACTGCAGTCCCACTACCGCTCGCATGGGGTACAAAATATTTGACAAGTCATATTTCGAATGCTGAAAACCAACCTAGGCCTTCGATGCGTGAAACTGGGACGGCAAAAGTACGGGCCCGTATAGACCATGAGTCCCCCTGATGGTATTGTGACCATCGGGCGAGAGCATAATTCTGTGCTCAGGCTTCTGAAAGATGATCACGAGGTTGGTAACGTCTCGAGGGGGTCTTTGTGGAATTCGATGGGGACAGTCGTTTTCTGTCTGGACCAGATAGAATCCCATTGTACTACAGTCTAGATTGGCGGTTACTCACGGGTATTTATTGTGAGCCTGCACCTTGAAGGACACCAAGTTCTTCGCACTGTTGCCTCGAGTTGTACACACGAAGTTAAATTGATGTAGTGATGTGTCATACCGAGTGGCTATACGCATATTGAAGCACCGCCAAACCTTAAGCTCACTGCCCCCCATCATTGTACGTACTGGAACTGTGAAGCCGGTTGCAGCGGACATCCATACAACGGCTGAACTTGAAGATGAACGCCTGTTCAACCTCTCTTTTCGTACGCTAGGCAAGCCCCCATTCGGGTTGGCTATTATAACAGTGGGTACCTAAGTGATCTAAGGGAGGGTCTTACAGTACAAGTTACTGAAGGTATTGCCTAAAAAGGGTCCCTCAACTTGAAGGCTCGGCTATGTTCGCGAGTGGAGAGACGTTCCCGCGAGCCATTCAATCGTCCAACTTGAACAAGCTTAAGTTTGTTCTAAAGGCCCAAAACCACTCGTGCCCTTCACTGAACTCAACTTCAGGAAGAGACAACTTTACAAAGTCATCCTCCCAATCGAGCGCTCATACCACCACATACGCAGAAGTGAACCTCGAAACATGGAAAATGGTAATGTCGAAGATGCTACTGTGTGCCATCTTCGGTTTCAATCATATTCACACCACTCGACGCCTGGCGGTTTATAGTTCATAATCGGCTCTTACTAGCGAATCCCGTTACTCACAGCGGTACATTTTTATCCTGGGTTCCTGGCCTTCGAACTTGATTCAGCGCCTCGTGTGCATAAATTTTCACTACCCACTGGATTTAGGAAATTTCATGTGCCATTCAGTTCGCAACCAACCAACACATTGGCCCAATCTGGGTGGTGTCGAACTGTTTGCGCAGGCGCAAGGGATGCTGGAGAAGTATTCGTTGGTTCCCAGTCTATTGTTTACGTGTCTTACCCAAGGTCAACTTTCCAGGGTGCTTCTGCTGGTGATAGAAATTTTTCAGTCGTCGTTACGGCGGAAATTTTTGGGACCTCATTGCGGAAACTTTGTCATGGAATGGTAGAATCTTATTTGAACGACTGACCGCCACCCATCAAAGCGACGAATTTTGGAGTTTGCCGCATGTTTGGCAATGTGACTGGGCAAGTTGTGGCAACGACAATGGATAGTTATAGCTGATTACGCTTTGTTTAGATTATTCTAAGAGAAACTTAACTCTAAGTTCTCTGTGTAACGAGCACCACTATTTGTCCTCGAGTGGGCCCTCCCCAACCAAATATTCACCTCCCAGCGACGATAGTCTACAATTAATGGTCCCCCTACTAATGGAATCTAAATATTTGGCCTGTCACGTTTTCTGCCTCTTCCTCCCGCGAGCTATCGCCACCTCTTCATTCTCTTAAATTCCACGCTGGTATCACTCTGGGTAAGTCAGTTCTTGATCCTTCACCTATTGTGGCACGAGCTAAGATGGTGGTTCTTCGTATTCTCAATTGCAAATACACAAAGCAAACCATGTCTCTGTTACATCACCCTCTCCCATTCCTAGTGGTCCGATTGAATTTTAATGGTCGTCTGCGTTCTGCGTGTTGACCGATCAGATTTCAGATGCCGTATTTGCTACAAATACTTGCGTGTTCAGCTTTCCCTGATACTTCCGGGAGGGCTATAATCTCCAAATATGGGTAATTAATAGTAACATCCAATACCCCAAATCAACATGGTCTATTTGGTCACCGAAGCGCACAAAACCAGGTGAGCTTTCTTTTGCTCTTCTTTATGATCCGTTGGGGTTACAGCGTCCACGCGTTCTATTCGCATGGAACCGATATTTGGCTCCCGATACGCTTCCAAGTGTGGGACTAGTGAGTTCAACTATTGCATCTTGTGTTACTATATATGCTATCCCGTGAGCTTGCGCCGATATGCCTGATACCCGCCGTATATCGGAAGTACTCGGTCCCCCTTGGGCTATGGGCCATTGTTTGGTGTCACAGCTGGCGAGCACATAGCACGCTTCCCAGAAAGCCATCCTCGTTCGGGGCGGCGTGAGACTAACTTGAGTTCTGGCGTAGTGCGCTACGAACGATCCCAAACAGGAAGGTGGTCCTCTCATGATGGGTCCGAGACGCAGTTTACGTCCCATAACAGCATGCTTAATCTGGGGATGCGAGGGAGCCAACACGCCCTACTTATGGTGATGGGGTTGAGGCCGCAGAGTACCCTCGGAAAGTGCACAACCGAGGCGACATGAAAACGATAAGGAAAGTCAACAACGAAAGCGCAAGAGAAGTGGATGAGAATGGCATCCATGGCATCCGGTGTTCGGGTGGCGTTCTGAACTCTAGGTGAACAGTAGGTGGGTTCCCTCCTGCTTAAATAGCCATCTTTCCAGTACCATCTGACTCCCAGCAAACTCTTCCCGTGCCTTCACAAGACATCGACTATTTCCACGTCATGATATCCATCATAACACCTGCTACCATAGAGATCAATTCAGGTTTGTTTCTTTGCTTACGCACCGGCTTCGTTGCTCTTAATCAGGAATCCAGACTGGGCCAGTTTTGAACTGATCTCAGCTGGCGCGACCATCGCAAAGGATCCTTACTTCCGTTATCCCAGCGACACTGAATTCAGTAAAACAGGACTATTCTTTAGCCAGGAAAAATGCATCGTATTCATGAAAGTAGTCCTAAAGTAAGTTTTACTTTCGGGTGGTGATTTTATTCTCTTACTCTTCTTAACCCGCCTACCATACAGAATCTACATAATCAACGACGGCTCTCCAATCGACTTTGCCACTACTCGCGGTGACGAAGGCCAGAATAGAAGTGGGCCATTCTCCATTACATTCGCGGGGGTAAGGTCCATCGTCAGCGTGTCGGTGCACCGTCTCATGTAGTTGATCAGAACACGTATGTCGATGACGACGTCACGAGTAAGTTCTCTTTTGATTCACCTGTAATCCATGTCACATCCTCATCTGTCTTTTGCAAGGCGATGATGGGCTGAAGTGAGTTTTATTTTGGATTCGCTCACACGGATGGCATTCTCCTCAGGCTCACGCCACTGCACAGCTGCAGAACTTTCTATGGTGCCCCAGTCGGTGCTACACGCTAGCAAGGGACAAGACTCGCGAGCCTTCTCGAAAAAAAAGTCCCTC
>JBBPSA010000231.1:0-12754 GCA_038093355.1 Boletus calvinii | reverse complement strand
TGGTACTACCCGTCGTCCCCCCTCTCCGAGTCGCATCGCACGTTCCTTTGCGCGTAGGTTGAGGTCGGTCTCGACGGTTTTGACCCCAAAGTCGGAGAGCCACTCCGGGTCAGCGATCTTTAGGATGCCACGGAAACGAAACTTGCGATCGTCCTGGCCTTCCAAAGGGCGTTCGGACTCGTCGAGGCTGGATCGAGAAGCACAAAAAAAGGTCGTTAGAACTGGGCCAGTTGGCGGGACAGAAAATTGAATCATAGCTGTACCCGGTGACATGACCATCGTGTTCGAGGATGAACGAGTACAGGACGAGTTCGGTAACGCCTTTCATCTGACATGCTGTTTCGTGCAAAATGTCACAGTCGTGATATGGTCCTAGAGGCTTTTCCAGGAGGTCTTCGAGGACCCTGCTATTGATCATACTAATTGCCTGTACCCGGTTCGCGAGAGAGGTCTGATGATAATGAAGGGTTGGCCTTGGCAGAACTATTAGCGGAAAGCTGTTTTGACGGAGGCCGGCTCCCGCGTGACATTGTCATCGTTCTTGGAGGAGTTTCTCGTTACGCAGCCAGTGTTGATTAGCTAGCTACTTCCGGCACGTGTACAGGACAGAAACAGTTGTAACAGCATATGATATACCAAAGTATGCAATGAGTCGATGTTCAATGGGATGTCAATGAGAAGTAATATGCTTCAAGGAATTAGGTAGATGGACGACAAAACCAAGGGGAAGATGCAAACCGAAATTATACCATAAACAGAACAACGACCAGAACTCGAAGATGTGATATCTGACCGCCCAGGCAATTACTGAGCGAAATAGAATTAGGGGGGAGATAGTAATGTCCCAGGCGATTAGGCAGATGTGGGCTGTTGCGCCTGCGAACGTGTTGCCCAATTAAAGAGGTGGCGCATATCGCTTGAAGGCGGAGTATCAGCTGGCTGCTTGGGTTCAACAAGCAGACTTTTGGTCATTCCTCTAGTTAGTACAGCAATAATTCAACGGTAGCCGGAGACGCACCTTCTCCTATATAGGTCTTGAAGATCGCCATGATGTTTAGAGTTCTCAAAAGCAAAGTTCAGATACCCCTGAACTTCAGGAATTTTCTTAAGGTTGTAAGGTGCTTGGAAGCGCTGCATATCTATCCATTAAATCAACAAGTCAGCATCAGTTGAATGATGAAAACAAGTCGATGACCTTGAATAATACGAGCCAACTTATGGTATTTATTGAAGTTCAGTAGTTTTTTGCCTGGGGCCAATGGTGAATCTCGGTACGAAGGATTACCCTCTCGGCAAAACGTCACATCTGTCAAATAAAGTCCTGTTTACGCGACAGTGAGTACGTGGGACATTGTCCTACAAGCTGGTTAACCTCACCCAAAAAAGGTACGGCAGGCGGGGCAGTATTCCGAAGTTTACTGCGATACCCATGGTAGTTGCGACTATGATCCGCCAGTCGTCGCAATGCCTCCAATTGCAGCTTGTTTTTCTGAGGAACGCCCTGAGAACCTCTCAGTACAAAATCATCGACCTCTGAGAAGCCCGACTCACAAGCCACGTCTGATGCAGGCGGGAGATAGTTGAGGAGTCGAGTGCTGCCAGAATCGAGCGGGGGGTGCTAAAGTTATGCAGCGATGTACATCGCTACGTGGACAATTCATTCCAACATCAACAAATTTCAACAAGAACTTACGTCCGCAACCTTGATGAAAAATTTAACCAACAGCGTCCGTTTTTTGATGTCGTGTTCGTTTAGGATATTCTCGGCGACCCAGCCCGTAATCACCGTGCTCAAGGAGGACACGGCCCTAACATTCACAGGCGGTCTCGATCCCTCCTGCCCTGTCTCTAGCACTTCTTCAGGTTGGATTGCACAGTAGAGATCACACTCCATAATGGTCAGCTGTCTTGCTAGTTCCAGAGCGTCGAATTCCGTGACGGTGACAGTGTCGAAATTCTTGTTCCGTAAATTCGAGAGCAATGCCTTGGTCATCACAGGTCGAGGGATCTCGGAAGGGGGGAAGGTCGGTGGATTGATAGACATCCCTGGGTCACGAGCTCGCTCACTCTTCGGACTGATCAGAATTGTGTTCGCATCCTGGCGCATGGCAATGAGATCGAGAATGCGTTGGGATGGACCGGGGAAGTACTGCTGTAGCGCTTCGCGAGTGAAGGATTCCAAGTGTCGGAGAGCCACATCATCTACACCCGACCGCCAGTACATTTCCAGCCAGGTTTTGACAAAGTTGGACACGCGAAGACGGATAGGGATACCCTTGTACTGCTGCCATCGAAGCATATCTTCCTCCGAAATATTGGCGGGAGGCATAACATTGTACCGATGAATGAGGGCCTGGACGAGTTCCATTGGCGTTGAGAACAGTCGGAAGGTCAAGAAGAACACAGCAGAGAAAGCAGGATCAACGATGCTATCGTGGGGTATCATCTTCTCGACAAGCACCTCCAAAGATGCAGCGACGAGGTGACCGTCGTCATTGTAGATGACATCCTCGACCGAATGGTCATGACCCAGAGGGTCACGCTTAATATCAAGGGTAACAGGTGATATGGCATCTTGCGTGAGCCCGTCTTCAAGGGCGTCCGCGGCCTCCTGGACGCCTCGAATATCTCCAGGAACAATGTCGGTCGAGTTTAGACAGGACGAAGCCTCGTCATCCGATACAGCTGGTTCGACTTTCGAACACGACGAAGTGTCTTGTTCATCTACAGAGGTAGGTGGGGTA
The DNA here is from genome assembly GCA_038093355.1 of Boletus calvinii. Taxonomy (NCBI): domain Eukaryota; kingdom Fungi; phylum Basidiomycota; class Agaricomycetes; order Boletales; family Boletaceae; genus Boletus; species Boletus calvinii. The sequence continues at coordinate 10,010 of JBBPSA010000231.1, read as the reverse complement.
TCCTGCGAGCTATCGGATGATTTCGAGTGGACAGTGAGAACAGACGAATCCGAAAATGTCTCCTGAATCCGTGTCAGAGTATTTGACACGCGGTTCGTAGGCGCTTGACCCTGAACAGTGTCATCGTCCTCGTCGATGCTGCTTCGATACGAGTGGTGCAGGGAAGACCCGCTGCGCTGATTTCGCGAAAACTTACTCGGTGTGAATGGGGCGGGACTCGAGTCTGACCTCACTGGAACTTGGATGAGGAACTGCTGTTCCGCGGAGGTTCGACTCAGACATATCTTGACCGCGGAAACGCAGTCGGCACCAGCTTTGCAAGCAGCGGTAGCTGAACGAATCAATGATGCCTTCTCTGATTCCTCTGTAACACCCGGCGCAAGAGGGACCATAAGGAGTCGAACAGACTCTGCAAGCGAACTTGTCACATTATACAGTCCCTCCTTGGCTGCTTTAAGATTGCCGATTTTGTGTTTGGGAATCTCCGGGTGCCGCATGACGGCTTCGACAATGGTAAGGAGTTTGCATACCATCTCGACGATCTCTCGCACCAGTTCGTACATATGGCCTGTACTGGACGCATGAGACGAACGGGAATGAGAATGCGCGTGACCTATAAAGGCCGCGATGGTTGAGAGGTATTGGTCATGCGTATGCTTGAGCGCTTCCATAACTTCAGCAGAAGTAGAAGGTCCCGAAGGAAAGGTGGGTAATATGGGGGGCCGTGGCGACTCGATGGAAGAGAATGACGAGGATGAGGAAGTACTGCTTATCGATAGCATGGCTGGTTTGTGGCGATTGGTGGCTTCGTAAACAAGGTACTGCTCTTTCTTCGCACGGGACAGGACCGCTCGATGAGGGAGTAAGGGAGAAACAGAGGGATTTGAATCTCGGTATGATGGTATTTTTCGCTGAGATCGGAGATCACCAAGGCTTTTAGCACGAAAAGCTGTCCTGGAAGGCCCCGTCGTCTCGTAATCTGCTAACTTGAGATTTCTCAAGCCAGACAGTTCACCTGATAGCTGAACAGTTTCTGCTGGTGGTATCGATAATCTCATCGTGGGGTCCGGAGAGGAGCGATCTAGTTGTAAGTGTGTCGACGCGATACTATCGGTAGGCGAAGACTGTCCTCTCTCCGGGAGTTCAATGCCGCACTGTACTGCCACTGCTAAAAACCGCCGCACTTGAGAGAATACCTGACCGCCGAGCTTGAGCATCCCCTCAATCTCCGCGTCTCGAGTGTCATCGTCGCATGTCTCATCCGAGGCTCTTCTTGCCTGCGAGACCAATGCAGCCAAAACGGATAAAATTTGTTTTCGTTCAACGGCCAGAGGGGGGAAACGCTTTAACAATGGTGCCTCGCGGGGCAGGCACTCCACGGAGGAGAGGATGAACCGAACGCAAGATATAATGCATGCTGTGGATGGCTGAAAGTGTGTTACGCGATTAGACCTAACCGCACTTTGCAGTAGGGATAGACTCTGCAATAGATTGACCATTAAAGGCGGACAATATGACGCGATGTCAGGACCAAGAGCTTCGGTGACTAGGGGGCGATGATCCTTGAGAGGTGATCCGCGCGATGGTGTAGTAGCCCACGATGCAGCTGATACAGCTGACATCGTGTGGGCGTGACGGGAGGGTTGGCGGGGCTGTGAAAATTGATAACTGAGGTTGGCCAACAACTGCGATAAACAAGCAGCACCCACCGATGGACGGAGCTGTTCCTCCGTCAGGGAGATCACGCGCTCATCGGCACTGACATAATTACTCGGGAACCATCCTCGCTGGCCATGGAGTTCGCCATCCCACCACCCGCTGGGGTCACGATTAAATACACGAATGACCTGGCCAGCGCGGAAGGAGAGACACGTCGCGTTTTGTTGTTGAGGGACAAAATCATGAAGAGCTAAGACATACTCGGGTACAGAGGGCTGAACCCGAACTGTTTCATCAGCCGAAGGGCTGGGTGAGTTGGACTGGGGGGTAGGCTGCGACGATTGCGAGTCTGGCTCGGGTAAATGGAGAGACGATGAAGATGGAGACGCGGAGGAAGAGGGGCAAGGGGACACGACAGAGATTGAAGAAGCTGTGGATGCGGTGGATCCACTGCGCGCGCGCGCGCCATTCGAGCGAGAGAACGTCGAGGCTGTTAGGTTCGAGGGACCCGATCTTATCGGTGCTACAACAACTTCTCGGTGTACATTTGTGTTGACGTGAAGACGGGCTGGGACCATTATCAAGATGGTCTAGAAGGTGTGTTGGTATCGACCGGCCGGCTGAGCTGTTGTCAGCTCTGTCAAGTCTGGCATGACTGCCAAGGGCGAGGTTGCGTACCAAACAGTGTATAGTTTGCACGGCTGGGTGTGCTGGGATCGGGAAAGAGTACAGAGGAATAGTACAAGGGGGAGATGGTCGTGATTGTCGTCAAAAGTGTTGGCAGCGCGTGCAAGCAACCGCAGTGTGTCGATTCAGAGTCAAACGTATGTCGGACGAGCTGTCCTCCTTATTTCACAACACACCAAAACACATGAATTAAAAAAATATCATACAAAACCGCTTCATCATATACCAGACACCGACAGTGACAACGAACATCCCAACTATCCCTGCTCCAATGTACCCAAAGTTGTCATTCGCCTTGGCAACCCACTCCGTTTAGTGTCATCCCCATTAAACTGTTCTCGACTCACCCGTGCCCAGCCCCTCCACCACATACCAGCCAGTCCACCACCACCAGGAGCCGATGCTGCTGCTTGACATTTGCCACAATTTGCTCCAATTAATCCCATGATCTCTATGAGTGACATGCTACAGAAGATCAGTCCTGTCATTGTCCTGTCGACTGCAACTTCATCCACTTGCCTAAACGCAAGCAAAATACTCATCGTTGTCAGAATAATGCTAAGTTCCGACATTGTGCTTCGTTTCACCAGAGTAATGCGGTCACCGCGTTCTCGTCTCGCCGCGTCGCTGTCACTGTCATGCCCCGCGTTGTTCACTGTCTTGCTTTCTATTCCAATTTCATTGTGGGACTGATTAACGGGGACTACTTCGTCTGTTATCGCTGGGTATGCCTCTACTGTCCTTGCCTCGGGTGAAGATACCCTTGATTGCGCCTCGCCAGTTCTCGAAGGGGAACTGCTTGGCTCCAAAACCCTCCATGAGTGGTCAGCGAATCCGGTATACGAATAGAGCATCAGTATGGAATCCAGCGAGTCCACCAAGGTCATCCCCGTTGTGAATAATAACTTTCAGTGAACGTGAATCGTACCCGGAAACGGAGAGCGAGCAGGGAGGTCTCACAGGCAAGATGATGACTTCCGAGGGGCGTAGTATCGTGTTGTTGTTGCTATCTTTTGCCAATGCAGAAATGGCAAGTAGGGCGACTGAAGATGCAGTATCGAGCCCTATGTATCAAGGAAATCAGCATTCGATTCCCCAGAAGGACCAATGCAAGATTCACCTAGACCAAATAGCAAACCCACAGGGTACATCTACCGATGATCTGGTTCATCGGGTATCCCGTTAGCTGCTACACGCGGCGTACCTTCCACGGACGATTCACAAAGTTGACCAAAGGGCCAAGTAGCCGCATCATCAGCATGTTCTCGTTTGGGGCAAGTTCCGGATCTGTCCCTCCGTGCTCCGAATCTCGTTCACGCCTGGCCTGTCCGTTGGTAATAAAGGCGCGAATCAAAGAAGTGAGCGTGGCGTGGACAGACCTGACGACGTCGACGCAGGATTTTACAGAGTATGATCGAATTGGCGAGACCAACGATGAACAAGAAAGATCCACTGATAGCCGTCCCTATAGGTGGATATAAGCAGTGCCGGATAGGATGTGATGGTGCTCGCCTAGTATCGACCCAACACTACCGACTCCGTTCAGTTTGTTGTAGATGCTCGTGCTGATAACTAAAGCAACGTTCTGGTTGCTGTGTTAAATAGAGGTGGATTCCAGATGGATCAGACTCTGAAGCACATACCACTACGATCACTATTGTGCTGTGTCCAAGAGAAAAGAACAATCCGCAAGTTATTGCAAGTCGTCCGTGATTGATGAGAGTTCGTGTGGCATTGTCAATCGCACTGAGTGCGATCGCGGATCAGTTGCAACTATCATGGCGGTCATGAGGAACCCAAGAAGGATCGAGCTAAGATGCAACGCACGGATGCACAAATTGTTGGTCGAACAACCTGATGTGGTCCGCGTCAAGCGCTGTGTGGAGTTCAACTTAGGCGTTACTGTTTGGTCACAAGAGCAACCAGCGCGGTCGCCCTTACCATGCCTCAAGCCAATTGTCTGCAAGAAAGCCGCGAGTTAGCCGATTTAACCTGCAGAAATAGCCCACGCACCCAGGCGATAATGGCAAATCCTAAGATTGCGTGCGACCGCGCTGCAATGGCCCAGCAGATGGCATTTGCAGCAACTTCGAGGGATATCAGAAGAAGAGTCCGTCCAAAGATGGTGAGTGAATATGGTATAGCGCGGACAGCTGGAAATATTTTGACCATCATGATGGTCAGTTGCAGGATCAAGCAACATAGATAAGATAGGCGGTACTACGATTTAGGCTGCTGACTTTCAAGTTGGAGTCCTGGTGAAGCCGCTGTGTAGTCCGAGTCCGTCCGACTCGGGTGACAGTAAACTAATGCTGGCCTAACTTCGAACCAACAACTTACTCCCCATGTGGTCGTCCGTCTGTCAAGCGTAAGTTTTGGCAGGTCTGCTCTGAGTCGTCTCTCTTTCTGACTTTCCGTGGCATCTGTGCATAGCGCCTACAATGCGTATCGAACATTGATACCTTATCCCCAAGATCGCATACCAATACATCCCCACCACGTTCCTTATCTTCTGCTGCCATTAATTCCTTTCTTCGCAATGGCGTACCTCTCTAGACGTCCAGATACTTTCTACCTGCGGCTGTTGCTCCTACCTCTAGTGATCTGCGTTACGTTCGGAACATATTTTCGTTTCATGTACGCAGATCCTGAACTCAATGCGTACAATTGGGGACAAGGTGAGGATTTGGTCAGTGCCGTACTCTGTCGTTGCGTGCCGGCAGCGTCTGTAACATAACTAATTGGACGTGCTCTGTTCTCGTAGGTATCTTCGCCGAGATGATATGTAGCAAAGCCATCGACTTCGCGTGGAGGAGAGAAGGAATGCTCAAAGCCGGTGAAACGAAGCCAGGCGTATTGTCTACATCGTCCGAGTCATCCGTCTCCCGTTGCTCTGACGGTAACTCCAACGGTGGCGCATCATCTGGCAACTGCAAAGAGATTTCTTCGTATACAGTGCCACCAAGAAACACATCATTACCACCCTGGCTCTATGACTCATTCGAAGTATCATTGACCATGCGAGGACTGGGGTGGCAGTTTGGCACCGACTTGTATATTCCACGAGATCCACGTCCCTCCGAGCGCTCTGCCTTCCTATGCGCTACTGCCACATCTACGCTCAAACACTTCCTCATTTTCGATGCCTTGGAATCTCTCATTAAACTAGTACCAGAAGTCGGTTCGCCTCATGGAGGGACGATATTCAAGCATAACCTACCCTTCCCACAACGATACATCCTTTCCACCGCAATCCACCTTGCCACGGGAACGTGCCTCATCTCCGGTTTTGAAATGGTGCATGGCTGCATTTCCTTGCTTGCCCTCGTAGCATTTTCCAGCTCTCCTGAAATGTGGCCACCGCTTATGGATAATCCTTGGATCTCTGACTCTCTACACGTCTTCTGGGCTAAACGATGGCATCAGGTACTTCGCCAGACATTCTTTGTTTATGGTGGCTTTCTCGGTCAATCGCTTGCTGGAGATATCGGCATGTTGTTTGGAACATTCTTTGCTTCGGGAATGTACCACGAATGCGCGGCATACATGCTCGGGAAGGGGTTCAACTGGCTTGTAGTGCTGTTCTTCATGTCGCAGGCGCTATTACTTTTGCTTGAGAAGCTGTGGCGTCGCACCACTGGGAAAAGGTTGGGTGGAATATATGGGAGGCTATGGGTATATTTCTGCATTTTTGTGATGGCCCAACCATTAGGTACGCATGTTGGATGTTCAATGCCTGCCTCTTTTCATTGTCATTCCGCAGTGGATTCGTGGTATAGCAGAGGTCTTGGTGGTGGCCTGATGATTCCGCCTGGGATCAGCCCCGCGAGGCAGCTTTTTATTCCACTACTGCGTCATGTTGAGGAAGCAGTTGGCTTTGGGCCGCTCTCAGCAATGCAGATGCTCCTTGATGGGGGGAAATAGTCGAGAGGTATTTGATCCTGTGGATCTATGTGGTATGATTTGTTAAAGTGTAGTACCCGTCCTAATATGGGGGGTTTTTTGCTGGTCATACCCGACGATCGAAGTAAGCCGCTCCCTTGACTACTTTTGTGAGACAATTCCTCTTGCCATTGACCGCATACTAGCGCAGCCCCGCCCGTCATATATCAAACTCGATTTACTTCCCTGGTTCAATCGTTACTTGAAGAAGTCATCAGTCGACGTCCCTCCCATTCTTCAGCAAACGTGATGTTTGCATTCCCGCTAAATCAACGATTGATGTCCGGTACGTCCGGTACACATGGTTGATTGTTCACTCGGCCCGTCATCCGCTCCACTCCTAACTCGGGCAACACCATTTCCTATTGTTGAGATGAAGTCTGTGGATTCGCCACAATATTTCTGTCCACAAGAGTCTCTGCATCGCGAATCACTTTGGTATAATTGTGCTGGTGGCAGGGAGCTGACCAAGTGGCGCATGCAAGGAACAGAACCTGATGCAGAAAACAGATACGGCCACCGATTCATTCCGGGATCGCTGATATCGTGGAGGAAGACGAGAAAGGAGGTCTCTCCTCCTTTACCGTCCAAACGGTAAAGGGGTATCGGCCACGTCTGAGTTGGGGGGCCGGCGATCCCAGCTTGAATCCCCCCCCTTTCCTTTTATTTATTCTACCGTGCTATTAATTCCTCTCTCCGTGTTCGTTCCTGCGCGACTTGACCTGATCATTCATATTCTTCCCACAGGCATCACGGACCATGAAAGGGAGATAGATAGATCAGCCAATAGTCGTCGGGCAAGCTGCCCGACTAGGAGGACTGGCTTCGACTGCTCCGTTGACTGGAATACGACTAGGAAAGATGCTTCGTTGATGCCTCGTGCTCGAGCTGAAATGCCCATGTTGGAAACATCAAAGCTTCCTAAAATAAACCACAGAGCGCTAGCCACCCACCCACGTTCCCACTCCCCCGCAGTGTGGCCACGGGTGCCCAATCTGGGCGGCACCCGCACATCAATATTGCTCTGCTCCATCACATGGAAGCTTCGAAGCCTGAGCCCATACGTGACGTGAGTGTTTTTATCGTCATTAATATTGACATATATAACCGGTAAGACCGGGACGAAACACCTTGCGATCGGTGACTCCGGGTAGGGTCGTCAGCGATGACCATTCGCCGTCACAGCGACCTTCTCCCGTCGCTTTGCCGGATGGGGGATGGCATCAGGATATCTTATTGTTGGATACGAAAACACGAGCTCCCATCCGACGGCACACGTGCAAACCTGAGACCTAACCAATCACAAAATTCGGGACGGGGACTTCTCGTTCACTCCATCACCGCAACCATATGCATGCCAATCAAACCTTGAAATTGAATGGAAGCGTCTGACGGCAACCTGTGGCATCCCCCCTGAAGTTGCATATTCTCTCCGTCGCATCCTCTCCAACTCCCTTGTCTGCATGACAATGTTGCCGTAAAGTACAGGATTTCAGAAAGTGTCGTCATGTATGTGTTGCAACTGACAGGAGGGCGGCCAATTATTTGCGTCGCCATCGTTATCAGAGCTGCTGATCAGAATGTCCTGACAGAATCTTGTATGTGGCCCCCCCCACAAGACGCCATGATAACGGAAGCCTGTTCGTCATAACAGTCGAGAACTCGCCACTTTAGGGAATGACACACTTGTTCCGTTATGACTGGTAAACGTGTTTTATGCTCCTCGCGGAATGAATTCACCAGCAGGGTCCAGGTGATCGGTTTACGCGATTGAGAACTATGAAAAAAAATGTTTGCAGCGGATTGATGTATATCTTATCTAGCCGCATCTGCCATCTGACCCGGGCTCCAGGTGTGTGGGAACAAGCTCCGTGTCTGCGTGGGGTTCATGACCATGAACCAACGTGGCGATATTGCAGGAAGCGACAACAGTAACATCGTAAAACGGATTCCGTATGGATGGTATTCTGGGAGAATCGCGACCGAGAATCTGAGAGACAACGCTCGCTGGCAGCCTTGAACTAGGCAGATCGGGACCGAACAAGGTGGTCGTTCCCTGCCAATAGCCTTGAACTCGCACGGCTCGAATGTGACATCCGAACCCAAACATACTGCTCGGCCGAATTCTTGCGTCATCAAGTCAGGGGATGAGTCTATTAGGGTCCAAGAGCTCGAAGTATGGGATGGGGTAAGGGATGTTTTAAAATCCTACCAGCTGTTCATAAGCATGTCATTCGACGACGGGACCCTTGACAGTGGCTTCAAGTCGACTGACCTTTGACAAGCTAGATGGCGTCGGTGTCATCGCAGCCTAGCCATCAAATTTTCTCGTTTGCGGCACCGATCGATGATCGGTGTTTATGTGGGGGTCAAAGAGACACTACGTATGATATAATCTTGATACGACTTGATTGAGAATATTGATACAGTGCTCTCGGGCGCTGCCTCCCACGCCGGCTTGGGCAGGCTGTAATGACAGTTAGGCACAGTAAGCACCAAGGCCGAAATATTGTGTGCGTGACGCGTACTCGTACCGACAAAGGACTAATTGCCTGTGCACACAGTGCGGACAGTCGGCCAGCTGCAGGGACCACGGGAAGTCGGCCACAGTACGGCGGGCCAGTGGCACTAACGACTCTATGCCTAGACTGCCAGCGCAGAGGTCGGGGAGCTATTAGCTGAAACCGATCCCGCGTGAGAATCAGCAAAGGGCGATGACACGGCGCTGATTCCGTCGTCACAGGAAAGATACGGGCGTCCGTTCCTCATGGAATAAGTTTGCTTGTATCATCTTGTATTGGATAAATTCTGAAACAATCAGCTCGGATCGCGGCAAACATAGGAAAGGACCCGAGGCGAATCATCACGGGGCGGGAGCCTCCAGTAATACATCAGAGACTGAGTATTAGCCTGTGAGTATTTACCAAGGCAAACAAAGCAAGGCCAAGACGATTGTATCTGCTCGCTTAGCGTGAGCAAGAAACTGGACCAAGATGGGTATTGCAAAGTGACTTTGAACCGCCGGGATGGAAGCAAATCAAGAAACGCCACCAAAAGTGTACATGAACAAATCGGTTTCCTCAGACTCCGCGAACCAGGATCTCTCTGACCGTCATCCCAATTAATTCTGCGCTTTTGGGCCTAAAGAAAGAATAGATCGGCATAGACAAAAAAGTACATGCGGGTTTGATCACTTTGGAGACGTTGCAAACACGTTATATTCAATATAATTGAGGGCCGTTCACTTCTACCAACTCGGAAATAATGTGTCCTCGATGATACTTGAGTTGTAATGTAATGGCCTCAAAAACCGATGGCATCACTAACCTAAAGGGTAGTATGACAGCCTCTAACCAAGGTTACATAGCAATCAAGACGCAATGGGTTGTCGTGCAGAGAGATGATCGATTAGCGTACAACGGAGACAAATCGTGGATGTAAGTACCAGGAAAAAAGAACAAGGCAAGGGGATAAAGAAGTTTCAAGGCAAGAGAAGAAAGACCAGAGAGCAAGGAATGCATAAATTGGCTACGAACCGTTTCAACAAAAAAAAACGACATCAACGCAAGCACGCCGACCAAGCGGGGAACAGTAATTCGTGAACAAAAAATCATTAATGACCGACCATACATCATCTCCTTCCATAGTGACCGGCCTGTGGTGGCGGCGCCCAATGATTGTGCTGAGCAGCAGCCGCAGCAAGCCCACCTAGGGGCTGACCG